>JAUMHR010000056.1:12787373-12802985 GCA_032361145.1 Enteromius fasciolatus
TGGGCATATTCCTTTCTGAAGTCATAATACCAACTAGTTTTATGTGGAAGTGACACTTTTTTTCTTCCTCCATTTCTAGCGCCCTGGATGTACAGCGCCCTTAGCATTTGCCTATACTGCCTATGCCACGGGCCGGCCCTGAGCCTACTTTCTTTTTATATTCATACCTGTCCAAATAATTTAAAAGCAATCATAGACATTGTGTTCGGTCCTGGTCCTGGGCACCAGTACTGCGTTTTATTTGCCTAAAAACCTGATTCAGATTACCAGCTTATTATCAGAGAGCTCCAGGAACTGAACTGAATAGATAATCAGATAATCAGATAATCAGATAATAGGCTAATATATATATATATATATAGGCTTATAAACTGTAGTCAATGGTTCAATCCAAAGGATTTAAAAAATATTGACCACCGATTCGAAACAAACTTTGTGTGAGATGCTCACTAGTGCCACTTAGTGGACAAACCCAGTGTCACCTAATTCATTTATCTGATATGTCTGTAAAATAACAACGATAGCAAATGAAAATAAAGCACATATTATTATTAGTAGTAGTAGCCTAGTAGTATTAACATTATCGGTTCGTCATTATGATTTAAAAAAATAATTAAAAATAATTTAATGATTAAAATCAGGGTGGAATTCACAGAGAAATATATTAAACTTTACTTGTCATTAAAACAACCAAGTCTAGCTTCCAACAGTGAAATAATGTATTAAAAACACGTTGTTGCCCCCTATTGGTTAATAATGGGATTGGCTGGTTTTTATCTTGTAGAGTACACTTTCTCTTCAATATAGAGTACAAAGGTAATAAAAGCAAAAATTATAAAGTAATTAAAGATAGTACACTACTTCTGGGTTATTGATTAAATAAGCTAAAGTTTCCCTTTTGAAAAGGTACTGCCCTAGTGACAGCTTTTGTACATTTTTTTTCTGAGAGTGCAAAAAAGAATGTCAAACTGATGCATTTTTAAGATATTTTACATTAACAATACAAAATATCGCAAGGACTGTTTTCAAAAATCTGTATCCTTCTGACCAGGAAATAGAAAGTGCCTAAGGTGTATCAATCAAAAAGCAATACAACCGTGAAAGCTGCTAAAAAGAGTCAACTAATTGTTTATATATCACTCTAAATTAGGGATCCTCAAATCTGGCACATTCATGAGATCCGAGTTTAGCTCTAACCATAAAAAAACACACGTGAGCATGCTAATCAGTTTTCATGATCATAAAAAAATCACAGGTAGAGTAGGTGAGTTTGATCTGGGTTAGAGCTAAACTATGCAGTGCATTGGCCTTCCAGGGCAAGATTCTCTGCTCTAAACGGTTCTCAATATTTAAAGTCAACCTGTCAGTCCTCACATATATAAGTAATCAATAAGCAGACACAGTTTTAACACTAACACTTAAAGCTAACACTATTACACACAGGCCTAGGCAATGCACAATACCATAGGTTAATATTTGTATTTGCAGACATATTCTTATATAGCTTATATTAAATATTTTTCTGATTTTCTGATTCTTGACCATCAGTCCAAACAACATTATTTTAGTGACCGTCATGAGTGAACACTGAAGAAAAGCTTTAAGTGAGCAGACTAGAGAATATGTGGGGGATGGAGCTGTATTTAATGGCAAGCTCTCTCTGCATCTCTCTCGCTTCATCAGTTTTATGGAGTATGATAGCTGGATGCAATCAGGAAGTCGGTAACTGCAGACCCAGAGATGTAAAGAAAACAGGGAGAAAGAGAGACAGACAAAAGATGTGGACATAAGATTTGACCTGATTAATATAACATGACTGATCAGTTGTGACTATGCCATTACTTTTTGTTTTAACAAACAAACAAACAATTAATATAGAGAAACCTAACTTAAATCTTTGACACAACTGCCAGTTACTTCATTCGTTTTGTTGCACAGACAAAAGTAGATCCAAACAAAGCCAAGAAGAATAACCACATTCAACCACATCTGTCAGAGCAACACACAAATTTTTCCTAAATGAATCACTGTTGAATGAATCGATTCAGTGCATAATTCACTGACTCACTCAAAATAAAGGTCACTTTGGTACACAAATTAATATCTTTGAGGAATTCTGAAAGCTCCCTGATCCTCCCAAAGACAGCAGAGATGATAAAGAAACAGACATGGGATTCAACCATAATTTTAGGAAGCCATGAGAATACTTTTTTGTGCACAAAGCAAACAAAAATAATGACTTCATTCAATAATTTGTCTCTTCTGCATCAACAGCTAGCAGCATTTTGGAAAGTATAACAACGTGTGCACCTTACCTTAAACAATGTAAAAAATCCACATACATACATATGTTGGATAAATTGTTTACGTAGGTATTTTACAAAAAGCATTTGTGTCTCCATGTGTCTTTGTACGAAAAATATCCATATTTCAAACTTAATAAGCACTTTTCTCTCAGGCCTGCTGTCTGTGAAAATCGGAAGCAGTCCCGGCAGATGATGTAAGACAAGGACTGCTTCCGGTTTCAACAGACAGCAACGAGAGAGAAAAGTGCTTATTAAGTTTGAAATATGGATATTTATCGTACAAAAACCCATGAATTTGCTACAGGGGGACTTTATTCACCCCCGGAGTCATGTGATTGGATTCGTCTGAAAGAAAGATGCTTCAAAGGTGAGTAAAAGACAGGATAATTTTCATTTTTGGGTGAACAACCCCCTTAATTTGTATTCCGAAGATGAACAAAGGTTTTACAGGTTTGAAAGGACATAAGGTTTTTAATTTTGGGATGAACCATCCCTTTAAACTTGTCTCCATCTACTGGCGAAACGATGCAAAAAAGCTTAGATACTGAAATCAGGAAATCCCCTCTAATGCATAAATTAGTTAACAACTGATTAAGATTCATATAGCTTTGTCTGCATGGTGAAATTACATTTTCAAAGTGTTAATAGCACAATACGTACACATTTACAACACACACACATACACACGCACACAAACGTGTAATTAGAGTCGATGACTCCCCCTAGCGCAGCACATTGTAATGAGTCTCAGTCGGTCCTTCCACCTCTTCTGCCAAAGTGCATCTCTTGTGTGCTCCGCCTGTAAAGGATACTACCATTACCATTAGATTGGTCGCAATGCCTCATAGTGGGTAAATTTGGTTACAGTATTGATCATCCGATCATTTTATCGGGGATGTTGGCGTAGCCGCTGGGTAAGTTTCTTTTGCACCTATTGTCTATTCTTTTGTGCTCACTGCATTGATCTAAATACAAGTGAACACCTTTTGGCATTGGAAGACACTGGGATGCGTGTTGTTAAAGTTCTCACGCCCAGCTGCGGTTTCTAAAATGACAGATTAAAGCCATTGCAGCTCCTAGAGTATTGATTATAGTCCTTATGACAGGGTTTAAACGGAAATGATTATTGACACAGACGTCAAAAATTAAGCCTTGATTTAAAATGCAATAAAATTATAATACAAATAACACAACCTTTAGATGCATTTAAAGGAATATTTCTTTTAATGTTAATAAAAACCAACAGATTTTCTTAACGTGCAATGAGATGACTGCTTATGATCATTAATCTCGTGTCTTGTGACATCGAGTCGCCTTCAGAAATGCTGCTGGGTGGATCACGCGCGCACCACGTAGAGTGAGCATTTATTTATTTGCCGATGTGTTTGTCGGATGTATTAGAGGTAGCGGTGCCCCTCTTTAAAGCACATGGTTGGCATTCCATTGACTTGGGTGGTGCATCCATACCTAGATCTCCGATTCGCAAAAGAATCATTCGTTTGAACCAGTTCGTTTTAACGATTCAAGTTCTCGAAGCAGCAGAGCAAAGGAATTCACTGACATAGTGTCATAAAGATGGACTAAAGCTTTATAGCCTAACTGTAATGTAATAATATATTTTATTCATGAAATACCACGGGAGCACAAAAAATAATCTATATTCATAAAATGATATTACATTTTACCATGTTTTAAATGTTTAATAATTTAAAGATAAAATTGTTATTATAGAAGCTATCAGCCTATTATAAAATGTAATATCAACAGATAAGTGACTTCCTCGTCTATTTTATTTTCATGCGATCACACTTTTTTACCGTTTCTTATTAATTTATCAGGCTAATTTAAAGTTAATAATATGTTGTTTTCTAATATGTTATTTATTGATTTTCACATTAAACCATTAAAGTTTGGCTACAATCAAATTACTGGCTAACAAACCAGCCTTATGTACATAGTTTGTTGAAAAACATAGTAATATAAACCACATTTAGTATAAAAATAATAAAAAATATGTATTTATCTACAAAAAGAGGGTTTCCGAAGCGCTATGAGCTATGAAACGAACTGGTGAATCGCCTATCAGAAGACTATTGAGATGAGCGATCCGAACGAGTCGATTCTTTAGAATGAACCGGTCTTCCCAAAGCTATCATTTACGCCCATGAGCTACACGCGATTTATGACCTCTTGCGGTTCCCGTTTCTTTCCTCACAGGCTGCTCTTTGACTGAGGAGGTTGCTCTCGCATTATAGCAAAAAGAAAAGGATATGTTTAATGTCAAAGCTTTTTTTTTTTGTTTTGATACGTGGTTCGCATGGAAACAACGAGCGGCTTGCAGGAATGACAGATCATTGTGCGGTTTCAAATCGTTGGATTTGATGCAGTAAGAGGGTAAAGGGATGCTTATGTTTAATTTTAATCCTTATTGACTAATTGTCTTTCTTTTGTTCATATACAACCATGACAAAAAAGGGTGGGGTGACCATAATCTTGATTAGGCTATAATCTTTATAATCCAAAGGCTAGGATTAATATTTCTCCTTTTTTTAATACACATATACATTTGCTTATCCTAATGATGTTTTCTGGCTGACTTCACATTATTGACTTCAACACTTTCTTCTGTGACTCTTCTGTAGCCTAATAGTAAATGCAAGTGTGTTTTAAGGTCAGTAGAGCATCTCTTCAAACTCTCTCTTCTTACAGTTTCTAAATATACCTTAGCCATAACTTGCTTTGAATGGTGAAGGACCACATTTTACAATAATATGTTCCTTCTGTTGGCTTATACGACATGAATGAGGTTGTGTCCATCACACACTGTCTTTCTTGGTCTATTTAGGAAACTATGGCCAGCTAATGTAGGCAGTATTATGCTGTTGGACTCTCTGTAAGATGTCATGCTTTTTAGGGGAGACTGAATTTTGAGTTAAAATTGTGTTTGTAATACATTAGCGAACAGGTATTTTACCAGAGCATATGCACCTCCACTGTGTGTTGTATGCTGTGTGGTTTTGACTGATAAACAGTGGAAGCGTGTGTTTCTCCTCACTAGAAATAAGTAATGAGGCAGTCTTTCTTGTAAAGCAGACATTTTATGTCTTTTGCATATCAGAAAACAACCGACTTGCAAACGCTGGCTTTTAATCTGTCAGTACGACTCTTGCATTTTCTATCTGACAGCACATGAATTATGCATTGGCCTATCTAAAAGTTTTACGCTCTCATGCGCTAAAATCACACCGAACTTTATCTCAAGAACACCGCAAAGAAACAAGGCTCCCACATTGTTATTTGGGTACCTGTAATGTATTTATAAACGGTCTTTCTATTGCTACACACATTCAAAACTCTCTGTGCGTGTCTTGAGAATGGGATCAATCCTTTTAAGTTTAATGTTTTATGCTTCAGTGTTTTATTTTTGCTTAAATTTTTCAACTCTGTTGCACTGTTTAAAAAAAAAACATTCCAAGGAAGAACATGAAAAGGCACGGAGCCTGAAAACAATGGGAGTTTGAGACATTCCAAAACTATAACACTTTATGTTTTAAATTCATATTTTATACTGTCCATCACAACATATATTGACCTTTTAACATCGAAGTATAGTAACACTAGTATATCTTGCCTTCTAGCTAAGGCTTCCTCAAGCAGCACCCAGGGAAGGGAGTGTTAACAACCTTTATTACAGTTAAACTGCTGGGAGGCCTTGCTGTAAAATGTGGCAGTAGAGCTCATGTGTTGGCCCTGGCTGCAATCACTATGCTAACCACATAAGCTTGTGGTGTTTTTATTGTGAGATGAAGAAATGTAGAGCAATGGGAAAAAATGGGCAGTTACATGCACAGTTTTATGTTATATAATGTTTATCATTCTGAATGGCCTTTACAAGCATCAGACTGTTTTGCTGGCAGAGATCTGGACAGTGGCCAAAATATGTGTATATGTATGTGCTTTTCAAGATCTAGAAGTCATGTGTTACTCTATATACATAATAATACTTGATTGCATGTCAGGACTAACAATATAATCATCCAAATACTTGAAATATTTCAGGAGCGCCTTGTAGCCGAGGTTGCAAAGCATGAGAGCTGGATGTTTCACAAGAGCATGAATGAAACACTTTGGGGTAAAAAAGCCCTTCTAGCAAATGTGGACTGCACTATATGAACTGTTTTTTTTCCCACTAAACAGCAGTGTTTGTGATTTTTTTTTTGACTACTATTCCTGTTTGTGGGTGTGTGTATGGTGGTTTCTCCATATCTGCTCCTTAGAGATAGACTGCACTCCACAGCACAGCTGGAGAAAGAGAGAGAGTTCAGGATAGTGTTCTCCATGGGACTGAATTGTCCTGGCTAAATATAGAGCCACCGATGTTTCTGACACAATTATTTAATTTGCATCAGGCCTCAACACCCAGATTAGTGAGAGCGAGGCACTGTAATGCAATTGCTCTGTTGCCCTACTGTAACTCGCTGCTCTTTCTCTGTCCGTTTTGCAATAATACACACACACACACACACACACACACGCATGCTGTTTACATAATTGTGATTCGAAAAATGTCTTTGGAAATGCTGTAGTAGAGCCAGTGTGTATTGAAGACACAGCAAGTGGGGAAGTTGATTATTTTGTAATATCAGGAAATTATTAAGAAAAGCAAGAAATGCCATTAGGATATAATGCAGGCTAGAATAGAACCTGTCTTACCCATATGAGCACTATATCTTCAGTTATTTGAAATTACATTATTACATTAGTACATATTCATATGTAAATAATGAATGTATATAGCTATAAAAAGCATAACAATTATGCATAACATTAGTAACATTTTACATGACTTAAAAATTACATGAAAACATGTAATTACTGTTAAGATATGACAATTCATGATCTGTTATTGTGTGTATGCTTTTATACAGTACGTCAGTTGCTTATTCTACAAACAACACTTTTTTTTCTTTCCCTTCATTACTTCTGTTCCTTTGACTCTCACGGTCCCTCCTCTGCTCTCGTTCTTTCTGCTCTCTGATTCTGTCTTTCTCCCTTGTCTTGTATTCTTGTTTAGTAGGTGAAGAAATGTTATTGTTCTGCCTTTGATCATCCATGACTGCCTCAAGGGCAAGGCAAATGTGAAAGTCCTGCGTGTGCATGTGTTTCTACATGACTGTATATGATATGCATTACTCAGCGCTTTGAACATATGGTAAAGGCTTCGTTGGCTGAGTGGGCCTCTCTGTCAAATGATGTGTTCATTCATGTGTCTTAGCTTTGTAGGTGTAATGGCTGTGAAAATCTGAGTTTTGATGGCTAAATGTAAAAGCCTCCAGGGACTCTACTGCTCCAGTTAGCACTACATTCTGACTATATGCTCTAATAGCAACTGTCCATCAGCTCCTGTTAAAATAAGCCACTGTTTCTGACTTCCTTTCTTCCGCGGAACACAAAAGCGTCTTTTTTTAAAGCACTGGTTGCTCATTTTCAAGGAAATTATAGTTAATGTGGAGCTTTCACGAAAGTATTGCAAATGTGACTCATACTCTTCCAGATTTGAAACCAATGTGTGACAAAAAGACTGAAATTTAAGGAAAACTGAGCTGATTTAAAAAGTGACTAAGTAGCTGTTCAGGCCATGAAATTCTTTTGAATGAGATGAGGAAGATACTGTGTCCATCTGTAATTATCCTCATAGCTTAGAAATAGAATGCAGTTTGTCTGAGACTGTAAGCTGAGATTGGGCCCAGATAGAAGATATTTTGAACAGTTTTTGTACATACAGTGAAACTCAAGAGTCCAAAACGATATCAAACTCTGTTGGCTTTCATTGTATGAAATACAAAATATATATTTTCAATATATATATATATGTGTGTGTTCCAATCTGAGCTTTGGAACAATAGGACTGTGAGTAAATAATGCCAGAATTTTTATTTTGGTGAGCTATCCCTTCAACAACAACAAAACGGCAGATAGATTTTATTTACAAATTAATGGGCGGTTTATCTGTGTGGGTACAATTCTAAGTGAATATATAATACACACAATATAAACTAAAAATGATAAATGGTTATATATTTTTGAGTATCAGTAAAAAAAATATTTTTAAAATAGCACAGAGAAACAAGAGAATCTGTCCATGGTTTGGTAAGGAAAGAGATGAATCGGGAATCTGTGCGTTGGAATAATAGAATTAATTTTGTAAACAGATTTCAGTTTTTAACTGCCTCTAGACAGTTCATCTAGACAGATCACATATCAAAGTCTTCAAAACCTTGCATTCCTGCTTTAACAAAAGAGATTTATTTGGCCTGTGCTGCCCTGTAAAATATGCAACAACCTCTAAATTGTCTCCAGAATAGTAATGGATCGACACACAGAGCCAAAACTGAGATAAGAAGAGTGAAATCTGTCTGATGTTATTAAAAGCGGTAATTGCTTTCGTCTTCTTTATGATAGGGTATAATAACATAAAAAATACTAAGCCTCCGGCCTCCCTAACATGATACACTTTCTGGGAGTGCATTTGAGTGTACATAGAGTAACTTTAGAGGAATTCTTTGTGTGTGTGTGTGTGTGTGTGTGTGTGTGTGTGTTTTCAGGGCACTATGAGGTAACCCCAGAGGAATGCTATGTGTGCTTGTCCAGGTCAGATTTCTCCCATTGATAAGAGAAATGAAGACTTGAATGTGGTCAGTGCTATCTTGGCAAACTTGCATACCACACGCTGATCAAGAACATACAGGTATTTATCCGTATTCCTAGATAAACCAGCAATTAAGACAATTGTCCCGTTCTAAATAATCACAAGTTCAAAACATGTTTTATTTCCAGAGTACAGAGCGTGATTTCCAAAGAATGTCTTGAATACCTACGTAAGATATATAAGTTGATGGGGCATTCTTTTTGAGAAGTTTCTATGAGAAGTCTTAATTTGCAGCTAGAGTGAATATTTGCTGTCAAAGAGCCTAAATGCAGTGAATTTGATTTTGAACAATTTCTCTACCACGTATGTATGTGCTATATGTAGTTTTCGTGCTAATCACAAAAATACAAATGAGTTTTAAAAACTCTGTTTAACATAATTTAATCTGCAGAATAGTTGGCCACAAATTAATTAATTAATTGAGGCACCCAAACCTCCTGGGAATGTGGCAGGGAATGAGAGACAGAAAGTATATTGCAGAATTTAATTCCATCATGGTTTAATACGAGTGACTTGTGATGGAATAAATTTGCCCATGCTGTGATCTAATTTTTAGACCTGTAAATCCTCTTATAGGTGTGTATTTGTGAGTGTGCATTGTGAGTGTGTTGATGTGTTGGTTGCCTGCTTTGAGATGGCAGGTGGCACTAGAGCGTGAGTGCACTCCAAATTAGTAATTTATGAGCGGATAAATCAATGCACAAGGTCTGTGCTGAAAGTCTCAGTATAAAGCTTTGATACTCACTGCTTGCTAGCCTCGTGTGACTCTTTGTGACAGTTCAAAGACTTTTTTTTTGTTATTGTCCGGGCCTTATGAGTCACATCACTTTGATATGCCATGGGTGCTAAATAACTGACCAATCAGAATACCCCTTTGGTCCTGCGATCTGGCATGTCATTCGAGTTTTAGCAGCTAAGAAAACTATAACTAGCTAGCAAGCTTAATCTAAATGTGTTTGAATTCTGTGGGAAAGTGTATATGTGATTTCAAAGATCAAATTTAAAGTGAACCATGAAAGTGAGCAGTCAGGTGAAGATCTGGGGGCCTAAAAAGCTACGAAAAATAGGTTCCACAACAGCTCAAGTGCGAGGGCTCTGTGGGCATATTAATGAAAAGGAATAGCTGAGTACTAGTGAAATACACGTGATATCCTAAGGATCATACCTTCCGTTCTTTAATAAATTATCACCAGCAGATATATTCCAGCTAGGAAGGAGGAAGCGGAAGGCAGGCAAAATACATGTACTTCAGCTTCTGTACTGGCTAAAGTTGAGAAGTACTGAAGCAGATGCACCGATCTTGCCAGCAGAGGTGTTTTATAGTGCTTTCACGAGTTCACACTTCCTCAATAATAATCGAATAGAATAGCTTGTTTGGCGTGCTGTCCAGGGAGAGGGCTGAGAGCTTGGCAGGGATTTTAACCCCTTGGTGGTGAGGGTTGGATAGAGCTCGGTGACCGGCCTGAACCCCGAATGCCCCCCCCTTGGGAGGAAGGTGAGGTCTAAAGGCAGAGTAAGGGGAGGCAGAGAAATGCAAAAAACGAGATACCAGGGAAGGGAACCTCTCCCGAAATTTGTTTACAAACATCATTTAGCATTTGGTAGATGCTTTATCCAAAGTGACTTACATTGCATTCAAGGTGCATGACCTCTTTTCTGGACCGCTGCACTGTATTGCAATTATTTTTTATTAACTTTTTTTATAGCCTTAACCTTTTGTGACTTGAATTAAATTATTTATTGAATTAAATTATAGTGAGTTTGTTTAAAAAGTCTTTCTTTCTCTCTTTTTTTAGGTTGATGTTTGATACCATACAGCCCCTAGAAACGATCCTGCCATCTTGCTCAACTGCATTTATGTCCTGATCATCGTCAGCACTTTAACTGTCTCCTCCTTCCTCCCTCCGCTGTGTTAAACCAGTATTACAATGGACACAGATTCCATCCACTCTGGTTATTCCCACCACTCCAACAGGTCACGGGGGTCAAACAAACAGAGGTAAAGAGCTGCCTGTGCATATGCATGCATGTACGGTACACCATATTCCCCTCTCTCTCTAATGTATCTCTCTCCTGAGGATTTTCCCAGATTTCCTCATGCTTATTAATGCAGAAAATTAATATTGTCTTATGAAGCGTTTTTGCATTTATTTAGAGCTTCAAGAGTATTAACAGAATTATTATTTTTTCCCCTGTGAAGTGATTATGTTGCTCATTAGCAACTGCGCATGTTTAATTACTTTAAATTAAATTATTAAGTATTTGTGTCTGATGATTCTAAATTATTACTTTAAAAAGGTAATCAGTGTCATAACTCGTTAAAGAAATGTTTTTGTTTAAAGGTTCACTCAGACTGTTTTCTTCATTAAAAATGACATGTGCTCACATGAGATGAAAACTCTATTTGCATAGTTCTAGACTAAACAAAACCAGGCCTGTTGAACCTTTAATGGCATTCTTAGGTATTTGTATTTTTATGTATTGTTTGTTTTTTATGGCTACAATATTGCATCTGTTGTCAACATGCTTTTTCATCTTCTGTTCCTTTCCATTGCTGCTGTTTAAGTAGTCTCTTATTGTATAGAACTGCTTGTGCTTGTGGGACACTTTTCACTCAAGCTCACAGATTTGGGCTGATGTGAGTGAGAGTTTTTCAACATATTCTCGCAGCTCTACTTGTCAGTACATACTACACACTTTAATGCTATTACACTGTGTTGACTCCACACACTGTAATCAGGAAGTTATTTATTGAGCACCACTATTGTTAGGTTTTCTATAAAGTCTCCAGTGAAAGGCCTGAGGAATTCCAACATGAAAGCAGAGAATGTGTGTCTTCACTGAGAAAGCCGGAAATGAATGTCCTTTTAGTGTTCGGCTGTTAAAATTCTTGCCACTTTTTACTTCTTTATCCCTGTTTCTTTCCATTTATATTCTTTTCCAGTAACTATTGTTTGGGATGAATTTGTGCATGCATCCTATCCTGTCATAATTGTGTATGTTCAGTGTATGTTCATTTTCTAAACATGGAAAAAGCAAAACATGGCTCTAGAAGAGGTGCTAATGAAAGTTCAAAGAAAACGCCACTGTTTTTCCATATTCCACTCTGTTGGAGTTGATACCTCTCCCATCTCATTGCATGCACTTAATCACTCTAGAGCGCAGCACTGCTGTGTGAGCATTTAGCTTAGCTCCATTCATTCCTTAGCATCCAAACAGGGATGAATTTAGAAGCCACCAAACACGTTTTTCCTATTTAAAGACGACAAAATAAGTGTGATGACACAAAATAAAATGATTTTTTTAAGCGAATAAAAAAAGATTACTATAATGTATGGCGGAAGTGCACTTCACAGCACTTAACCTAAATGCTAAATGCTAACATAGTAGCAGCGAGCACTAGAGCAATCAAGCGCACACAGTGAGATGGAAGAGATATGTATCAACTCGTCTAAGTTGAGGGAAGAACATAGTGGAATATGGAAAAAACATGGAATTTCCTTTAAAACAATGATAATTCACATTTTTGCTTGCTAATCATTTTCACACACCACTTTGTTCTCTCTTTCTTTCTGTCTGTATCTACAGTTGTAGCATACACTCATTTAGCCAGTTTCACTTGGATCAGTGGGCAGGCTCGGCTATTTCTTTCTTCCAATTTGCAAAGGAAGTTGAACACAGCAGTTTACATCAACACACATTTATAATATCTGGGTGGGGATGGACACCTCAGTGTTTTACCAGGGGCTATCATTCTGCCTCTCCCATTCAGCATAAACACCCAGTTTATATAACTGCTAATTACAATCCCATGCTTGCTGCAGGGTATTTAGAATACTGAAATACACACAGTGTTGAGAAGATCTGCACTGCTAGGAAAAATGGCTTTGTTGTTTTATTCATTGATTGCGTTTTTTAAAAATATCTTTGGGAATTCAGTGCCAGGACCTTTAGCACTGTTAAAAGCAAAGAAAATATGTATTCTGAAGGCCTTATTTTTAAAAAGTGATAAAAGAACGAAGAATTAAAGAATGCGGTGTGGTGCAGCAGTTGAAGATTTGGTTGAGGTTTGAATCAGGACAAAGAGAAGCCTTGAGTTACTTTGATAAGTGAGTAAAAAAGTGTGCTAAAATATTCCTGGAAAAGTTTATGTAAAATTAATTGTTCAATTGAATTAATTTTAATGATTACTATATTGATTCTTACTATATTAATTGTCTACCTACAAATGTAACTTTGTAGTAGGAGCAGCTGTTAAGTTTAGTCCCTGTGGTTCTGCTGCAGACATGTTTTATAATATAACACCCAATCCCAGAGTATAGCCAGTGTTCCCACTGTGCCCAGACTGACCAGGATTAGAGTAAAGCAAAAGAGGCTTGATGGATGTGATGACCTGCTGTAAAAGATAAGGGAGCATTTTAATATCAAAAGGGTAGTATTGAAATCGGGATTGATCAAAACATGTAAGTTTATAAGCTGTCAGCTAGTCTCTAAATGTATCAGGCCAGTGTAAGATAAATTAAGATTTTAATCTTCATAATGCATTCTATCTTCATGCTTACGGCTCTAACATGATCACTGAGTTACTTTAGAAAACTGTAGTTAAGTGGTTGTCAGCCGGTGGATCACGAAGAAGTTGCACATCTGTTATGACAGGGTCATCGTGGACTGCAAAGAAAAAACAATGCTTGCTAGTATTCAACTAGCAACTACATATATATATATATATATATATATATATTCATGTGTGTGTGTGTGTGTGTGTTTATGTGGTTTATGAGGACACAAATTTGTATAATGACATGGGTATGACATTGGTATTACAATATGAAGGTGATTTATTGTCATACCCATGTCGTTATACAAATTTGTGTCCTTATAAACCACATAAACCCGCACACACACACACACACACACACATATATCTATATATATATACATACATACATATGACAATGGCAATGCAATTTCTCATTTTCATTAAATGAATTAAAACGTAAAAAACACTAATTGTGATTTCTTTTTAAAATTAATATTGAAAATTGTATTTATTTACTTTTTCCAGTGAACAATTGGCAAAACCAAGTGAAAACCACTGGTGTATCTTTCACCCAAACTGAAAATTTTGTCATAACTCACTCACAATAACTCACTCTGATGTTTTCCAAACTTGTATTAGCTTCTAGATATTTTAAAGAATGCTGGTAACCAAACATTGCTGTATTATTAAATACTATGGAAGGCAGTAGACACTTGGTTGTGAAACAATGTCATTTTCATGCTTCATTGTGAACGCTGTAGAAAATTTAACGCACACAGACAGTGTGAGAACAAAGGCATTCTTTGCAGATATTTACAGAGTTATTTGATGATTTTAATAATTACTCAAAGGGAAACATCTATGTTTGATGCTGTTTGATAGAGTGTGTGTTTGAGTGTGTGTGTGCAGTAGTACTGTATTTGTTTGCTTATCTGTTTTGTTTTGTTTTTTCTAAGGCTTGCCAGGCATTAGCTGTGATGACTAAAAAGACTGAGCGAGAGAGAGAGAGAGAGAGAGAGAGAGAGAGAGAGAGAGAGAGAACGTTATGTTTGGATTAGGGTCGACACAGCTCACTGCATCTAACCCAGTTTGCACCAGATGCTCCAGCTAGGGCATGTGCGAGACAGTGCTAGAGGAAGCCAGCGCGTGTCAGCGAGAGGATGAGGAGGGAGAATGATGATGGTGGTTATCCTGTCATTAGTCTGAGTGTGTTTTCCCGCTCCCATCACCATGGCGACAGCGTTTCCCTCACCTCCATCGCTGTGTGTGTCTCTCTCGTGCAGTGAACGCAGCAGCAGGGATCGGCACAAATCACACAGCCGAGACAGCAGCAGCCGCTCAGACAAAAATGTCACCATCAGTGCATCGTCAGCTCAGCCACAGCAGCCGGATCAGAGCTCCGCCCCCACAGACGCCCAGGTGAGTCAGACATTGAACAGATTTGATGGAGATTCACTAACTGAACCTGTGAGTTGCTTGAATAAAACACCTTCTTTTTTTAAACACTCTATTCAGACTGACGAGGATTAGAGAAAAGGAACAGAGGGTTGGGAGCTGGGGACTGTGACGATTGGTAGTTAAAGGAAAAAAGAAATGGTCATATTGGAATTAATGTTTTACTATTAATTTTTTTTTTTTGCAAATTAAAGCATGCTTACATGTAAACCAGTCTCCAGACGTAAAGTTATTAATATAATCAATATTATATATCAAATATTGATATTTAATATAATATATTAAATATATATAATATATTTGATTAAATATATTAAAATATAAAATAGTTATTTAAATTGTAATAATATTTTACAATATTACTGTTTTACTGTATTTTGATCAAATAAATGCAACCTTGGTGAATGTAAGAAAGTTCTATTATAAACATTAAAAAGTCTTGCTGACTAAACTTTTGAACTGTAAGTTGATATATTTTTTATATTTTTATAGTTGATATTACCCACACACACACACACACACACACATGTTGGTTTTTGTGATTTATGAGGACTCTCCATAGGCGTAATGGTTTTTATACTGGACAAACTGTATGTGGTATT
>JAUMHR010000056.1:12828693-12839439 GCA_032361145.1 Enteromius fasciolatus
ATACAAACATTAACCATACATTTGTTCTCTAACACACATATTTTGGCTACACAGGTCATTTAAAAGCCTCTAGTGTGAAAAATAGTACACTATTATGTCCTGTTTAAAATGTTTTAAATAGGAGCATTAAATAGTTAATAAAGAAACTTTATTCTGATACTGCCGTTAGCATTAGCCGATTATGCTAACGATTACCAAGCAAATTGCAATGTTTATTTCAATCCGACATTCAAATTAATATATGGTATATTTTTAATACTTCTACATTATTGTGAAATACTTCCACATGTGGCTCTTTCCTCCTTTCTTTTCAACGAGCAGATTCAGAGCCACCTCATCAATAGCGCCATCTCTCTGTGCTTTTATGAAGACGCAACTGCACAGTCGTACCTTTCGGGTAGCGCAGCAAGGACCAGGTTCACCGGGTGCTCGGTACTACCGGTACTTCAGAAAACCTGGTACCGTAACATTTTAAATTTATTAGTACCGTCTTGGTACCAAAGTACCGGGTCTTTTGACAACACTAGTGTTGTCACATCATAGACCTTTTTCTCAGAAACCGGAATTACGCAATCACAGGGTATGAAGACTTCCTGTATAATGTAAACACACAGCAAAAAGCCAGGTAACGTTAATTTAAAAATGGAGAGATTCTACAAAACTTCCCTTACGGGTTTGCCAAAGTTCACCGTTGCCGACTTGACAAGTTGAGTCGTTGAAGAAACTCCGTAACAAAGTGGAACAAACTGGACAAAGGACTTAAATGTTTCCACAAAGAGTTTATCCATAACTTTCAAGGTACGGAACGGGACATTCTACAAAATTTAACGTGGCTTATGCACCTAAAAACTGACGAGGGGAGCCCAAATTGCTGTCAAACCTTCCTTGTAATAATCACTAACTACTGTCAAAAGAACGAGCCCATATTCAACAGATAAAGTGAATAATATCACGTTAAGCGTTTTCTCCCCTATAGAAGTCCATTATAACAGCTAACGTTAAATGTAATATTATTCACTTTATAAGCTAAATAAGAGCTTGTTTTTTGACAGTGGCATGTCTTTATTAAAAATAAAATTTGACAAAAGTTTGTTTTTCCCTGGTCATTGTTAAGGTATGTTAGACCATGTTAAGCTGTTTCCTTATAATGGACTTCTAAAGGGGTGAACGATTAAACGTGATATTCACTTTATACGCGGAATAAGAGCTTATTCTTTTGACAGTAGCATGTCTTTACTATAAATAAAATTTGACAGAAGTTTAAGTTCCCCTGGTCCTTATTAAGGTAATGTAGCGCCCGTTAAGCCACGTTAAGCTGTTTCCTTATAATGGACTTCTATGGGGAGAAAACGCTTAACGTGATATTATTAATATTAATAATAATATTAATAAATATTAGCAAATTGTGTGTCCACTTAGACCTAGGGATAGGGTTATGTATGGATTGTACAGAGTACAATGTACATGTACTTTATTAAAGCAATAAAAAAAATATATATATATATATTTTTTCTCTGGCAATGTGTTTATGTTCGTGTGTTTGCTTGTCATAGTATCAAATGTAGTAGACGGGCAGGTTTTTGTGAGGGCTAGATGCTACCCGTCTCTGAGGAAAAACGAGGAGCCTCATGAACTAGTTTTTCGTCTTCCTTCTTCGTTAGCAGGTACAATCCCGGTACAATACAACAACTCTTGATCGATGCTTGCGCTATCCTTGTTGTTTACCGATGTTAGAACATACCGGCATGCCGAGGCAGAAATAAGTTTACACAGCAATTGCGTATTTCCGGTGCAAAATGCAGGTCTATTGCCTCCAATCACTACTTCAACTTTAATGATTGCATAACTTGGGCATATGCAAATGTGCCGCATCACTTCCCAATTCACTGCTCTGCCATCTGAAAACTATACCAGCAAGGACTTTAGGCACTAATTCCTTGTAAATCATAGGGCAGATTATTGCATAACCCTACACTTGTTGTTTCTAACCACTAGCTTAAAATCCTTTCCAACAGCAAGCTAAAGGTCAGATTGCAACTGCCCTGACAGCTACAGTTTTGTCATATTAATGTTGAGGTTTAAAGCAGGAAATCAGAAACAAAGATTTTAAAGTAATCAATGGTAACACACACTACCAGATGCTTATTCCGATAGGCCACAAAAAATATTCAAGGAAATGTCAATAAGCAATGACTACTGCCACCTGTTGATATTGCTGTGAAACTGTTCCTGTGACTAAATGAAGATGTATATGACTTGTGTATGTGATGCTGTCAGAACAATGCCAACTCTGTTCTTCTTATTTTACAGCCCAACACAGGGAGCCAACCCTCACCAAACAAAATCCCTTATCACCAATCTAGGTTAAATCCACACAATGAGAAAAAAAAAAAAGATAATTCACATTCCTCTTTTCTTTTCATTAGTTTGGTGTAAAGCTGCTTTGTAATATGTATCATGAAAAGCGCTATACAAATAAATTTGAATTGAATTGAATTGAATTTTCATAGCCCAAGTCTTAATAACCAGGTGATGTTCTGTATGCACTTCAGTAAGTTTTGACAAATACAGATTTTCAGACATATGCGATAAGATGAAGTACAGGTCTAGAATTACGGTGTACAATGATGATTACAGCCATCACGGCTTTATCTATGTATCAAAGCACACCACCATAACACCCTAATTCTGAAATTGTATAACAAGACCTGGGGCCTGTTCCATAAATCAAGATTAGAGTATAAACCAGGCTTATTTCAGTTAGTCTGACTTATTACCAGTTAATTTGTATTAAAATAAGTCAGACTATCTGCCATAAGCCTGGCTTATTTGGTAAACTTATTTTATGGAACAGGCCCCAGGTGACAATTGACAACACATCACAAATGACAAACCATTAAATCAATACTATAAACAACTACTGTAGGTTTTAAAGGCACAGTTTACCTAAATTATGTCATCATTTACTGACCTCATGTCATTCCCAACCCCGTATGACCTTCTTTCTTAAGTTGAACATAAAATCAGATGTTAGGCAGAATGACAGTTTTGGTAACCATTGGGTTTAGGGATGTCAACGATTAATCAATGATCGATTAATTGTTGATAAGAGATGCTATTGACTAAAGCCATCAAGGTCGATTAATCGGTTTCATTTTGGGGTGCGTGCAGCTCATGCGCAAAACACAAACAAACAGCTGTGAGTGACCGTGAAGGGGATGAATCTTTCACAAAAAGAATTTACTAGTGTACAAACGCTTTTAATATGATCCAAACTTTAAACCTACATTAAAACGGATACAGCACAAAGTTATTTTGTATTGAAATGTAGCAACAATTAATGTTTTATTATCATGTTTGTAGGCACTTCACTTTGACAGGGCTGCTGACGAAAACAGCACAGATGTATTAATTCCTACAACATTTTAATTTGTGGCTACTGACCATATTTCATTAACGTTTCCCGAGAAAACCCACGATTTAACTTCAACGTGGTAACAATTTAAGTGATAGTAAAGAATCATTAATCTTGAATTCACCTGTGTTTACTACATTATGTGAAAACAATGATTAAAAATATTATTATTAACCTGCGAATCTAGAGAGTGAGACGAGTATAATGATCCTGCGCTCTCCGAATTTTATCAAATGATCACAAACAATATCCTGCTACAAGCCTTTCATTTAAACTAAAACCCCCTTTCATTCGGGTGAGGAAGCTGGCGTTTGGAGAGTTATTTGCACATGCCGTTGACTATATGACTCTGCAATAGATGCCCAGATGCATTTTCTAGTATTAAGGTTAACGATTAATCGATTAATATAAACGACGATCGACTGTGGAAATGATCAAAAATAGAAAACAATGCAAGTCAGCTACAAATATTCTACCTAACATCTCCAAAAATAAGAGCGTTAAAATGGGACTAAACGATGGCCATTTTCATTTTTGAATGAACCATTAGATCCCTTTAAATCTAACAACATCCAACCAGACTGGAATAATCTCCTTATGGATTCTATGGTTGGCCAAGAAAAAAAAAAAGGAAAGAGAATTGGGAGGAGAAAAATTTCCACTTGCAGCCAGCTTACTACAAGCATAAACGTGCTTTAGTAATCAGTGGCAAAAGACTTTTGACAGATAACTTAAAAATAAAAGACAGTACATACAAGAGGAGCGATTTTAACCTATTAAAGGATTTCAAAAATAAAAAGCCCTATTGCACTGGTTACTGACACTCATGTCGCGTTAGGAAATGTGTCGATTAATTCTGCATGTAATTATGAGACAGTGAGTGACAGGAGAACAAGCCGCTGCGCCTCCTGCGACATTTCTAGAAGCACGGCTGAGCGAAACAACGATGCTTTACGGCGTAATGTTTTAGTAACGACCAAGACAGTCATTATTTACTCACCCTCATAACCTGTACGTCTTTCTTCCTCTATCACAATTCATTTAAAAAAACAACAACAACAACAACAACAAATGTGAATGGTTGCCAAGCTGTCACGCCTCCTTTTTTAATTCATTAAAAATTACCTAACCATTTAATTCAAGACGTAGTCTGCGTCATGCCATTTGAAAAATTTTATTTAAAAAATATAAAAAGTATACCAATTTATCTATTTTGCAGATATTTACTTCTAAATGATGAAATAAAAAGAAAATGGCGTATTTGTAACGTAGGGTGCAACAAATACAGTCTCTTTTCAAGCCCATGTTTGCGCAGCTGATTTTTGTTATCTTCAAAATTCCTGTTTGATGAATACAATAGTTACCCTTGAGATACAACTTACCATTTTCACGACACAGTCTCGAGAGACAGAACTGAGCCGCGCGTGCTTGTAGGAAGAAGAAATGTGATCATCCACATCAAACTCTGACAGCTTCAACGCGGAACAATGTAGAATATGTTCGTTGTCAGAAGAGGTCTTTAAAAGTTCAGAAATGTAAGATTTCATTCCTACAGAATGACTGGTGCCCCAAACGCGCCTTTTATATACGTCCATCCACTGTAATCTTCCGCTGTAAACGCCCTTGTGTGTAACAGTGACGTGGCCAAAGACGGCCATTGAAACCACGCCCACTGCATAATTATCATAAGAGAGTCTTTTTGACTTTATCACCTCTTGTAGTCCCTTAATTAACATTGGAAACTACTAGAATATCCTTTTTAAATCACGATCAAACCTCCAGGACTGAAGGAGAAACAGTCTGTGGAGAGGCTAAATCTAAGCCTCAGGTATCGCAGGCAGAAGAACAATCTGGAATTGCACCAGTGGGGTGGTTTTACAATGCTCAGTAATGAATCTTATTTACTGTTTGTTTACCTTAGTTTTACTGTATGCATAATATATTTAATGCATCATAGCAATAAATTAGAGATTTTCTATCACTAGCAATTAACTAAGAAATAAATAGTCTATTAACCTGAAGTGCCCGCCCACACGTTAAAGCTAAGGTAAAACATAAATAAACACAATTAATCATTGCTTATGGTTTAACTTTTATCAAGATCTGGGTGAAAGGGTCAAGATCGTTTAGTAACATGATGTCATAGTCTGACCTACGCGCTCATGGGGTGAGATCAGGGTGAGATGCACCTGTCCTCACACAAAATAAACAGATGAGAAAGTGCAGTGCAATTAAGATGCAGAACGTAAGATAAAGGTGTTATTCCGAATCAGTTGAGGTGAGGTGAGGTAATGTCATTTATGAATGACGGTACATACATCTTTTTAGACACATACATTTAAACACCCGAGAAATGCTGTCAGTATCCTTGACCATTCTCCAATACAAGACTGGAGGATAAGAACTGTGATCTTTAATTACGTTTACAAGCTTTCTGTAATGCCAGAATATCATGTCTGGTAAATCTAAATGTAATTAATTTTGGACTGGCCATCTGATTTAAGATGAACGCTAAGCTACCTACAGTTATGTACATTATATAGATCAGTGGTTAAGACTTACATTTAACACGTTTCTAACAAGTTAAAAAAAAAATAAATAATAACAATATTTGGACGTTAGATAAATAAGTTTCTAAAACGAATTATTTCTTAAGTATCTGAAATGACTAACCACATTTCCCACAATGCATTAGTGCAGCTCTTGCGTATTTCTTCCTAGACTTGCGCGCATGCGCAGTGCTTTTGACCTACACAGTCGCAGGAGAAAATGGCTGCGCTTGGAGTGGGGCTGCAGGTATGACATTCTGAAAAACCTTGGTGTTTGTATGAAAAACCACGAGCTGTTTGGCTTTGTGTAGTTACATATAATTATTTTTTGGAAAATCTAATTATTTGTCCAGTTGAATCAAGACGCTTTTCTGATAGCTAAACTAGGCCTTGACAGGCAGTGCCTTATCCGCAACATGTTCGAAACAATCATTCAAACCGTCTTGTAAGAGCCGACTAATTTAATGTTGTCCATTAACGTCTCGATCTCGAGTTTGTTCGCTGTATATATTTACTAAACGTTACTTGTTTTGCAAAGAATCTAATGCCTTTCTGCTCCTCATATACTCGTTTTGAAAGCTACAGCTATAGGACATACCATACGTTTTGAAATATGTAGAAGTGATCATATACTTCAGTTTGGGAGTGGATTAAGTGACACTAACTCACTGAAATTACGAGTTTAGATTTATATTTATGACCTGGTTGTGTCATTGAGAGTCTGTTAAAAAATGTAGGTTATTCAGTTGATCAGAATTTTGCCAGGTAACGTTAAAGATTTAGCATTTTTACCACTTTAATGTAAAACATCTTGCGTAATATCACCTGTGTTTGTTTGTTAGCAGGTTTTTATTGTATTTGTTATACTTGTATTTTTTGTTTTTTTATATTGTTTTGCCATGAAAATGGCCTTGACAATGACATGGCCTTAAAACAGTAATAGTATATTTATGTATTTTTCTCTTCTTAGGTGCGCCAGTTCAGCACCTCTGTGATCCGACCAGTAGCAAAACTTGTCAGGGTAAGAAAAATCACCTATGCCAGTATGTAAAGTAACGTTTTTATAGTAAGGGGAGAAAATACAAATGTTAAACCACAATATTTTAAACCAATTATACAGGAAGTCCATAGTAGTACTTTTTTAACTACTAACTATAGTGTTTTGGTGTAATGCACAGTGAGTTTTTGTGTAATAGAATTAAATCTGATAACTCCATAAGTTTTAATACTGCATGTACTATGCAGTAATACCAAAGCAATTGCATATCTATTTAATCATTTAGCAGATACTTTCATCCAAAGAGACTTACAGGACAATGGAAGCAATCGAAATCAACAAAATAATATCAAGAATATAAATATGCTAGGCTGTATTCTTACCATATTATGTTTCTTCAGCCCCCTATCCAGGTCTATGGAGTGGAGGGACGTTATGCTACTGCCCTGTTCTCTGCTGCCAGTAAGCAGAAGAGCCTTGATAAGGTCGAACAGGAACTTGGGCGTGTGTCTGTGAGTTACACTTTGGGTTTTGCATCTCTTTGATTCTGTTTGTTTTCTATAATCCTCCAATCAATTCTTCCTTTCTTTTAAATCTTTCTTGTTTCCACATCCTAGAGCCTGATTAAGGATCCTAAGCTGTCAAGCATCGTGATGAATCCTCATGTGAAGCGCAGTCTCAAACAGAAGACTTTCATTGATGCTTTGACCAAGGCAAAACTCTCCCCCATCACCATCAACCTCATCAGTGAGCCATTATTTTCACTATCACCCAGGCTGATTCAGTGAGAACTATGATGTGAAGTAAATGTATAAGTAGAGCCCAAGCACACATTGAGTGAAGTGTGTCGGGGAGTGACTTGTATTAAAGAAAAAAATGAAATTCATAATAGTTGCGTTTTGAAAATTACATTACGTTATCTATGAACATTTACTATTATTTTTGTTAATAGATGTCCTATCAGAAAATGGCCGCTTGACCTTGACCCCTGATGTCATCACAGCCTTTGGCAAAATGATGAGTGCCCACAGAGGAGAGGTCACATGCTCAGTCACTACCGCTCAGGTAAGCTGTGTATACGTTTATGCACACATACGCAAATCTGCGCATTCGCATGTTAATATCAATACTAAAGTAAATGTTTTTGTATTACAATTATTTTTTTCATGAAAGTTTTAAAATAAACATTTGTGTCTCTGAACAGCCTCTGGATGAAGCTAATCTTGCAGAGCTGAAGGTGGCACTGAATGGTTTCCTGACGAAGGGAGAGACCATCAAACTTGAGACCAAGGTAGGAGAGCTTGTTCCGGAGTGTGGGCTTCATTGTATTCGAAATAATATGTATTTTTTTAAATGAAGGGAATTCAGGTCAGCCTAATGTTTCGATTTTGTTCTCTAAATCCTCTAAAGTTTTCTTGCATAATTTCTAATGCATCATAGCAGAGAAAGAGTACCAAAAGTTTCCATGGTCACGGAGTTTAATCAGGCAAAATTGTTTTAAAAGGACCTTGACTTTTTCATATGCTTTGTCTTGTAGTTTGCTTATCCTTGTTTTGTCATTTGCTCATCCTTGTGAAACTGAATACTACAAACAACTGAATTTTATCTAAAGCATTTCTAAATCTATTGTAATGTATTAAAAATATTTCATGTGTGTTTCTCTTCCTCACAGTCTGATCCCTCTATCCTTGGGGGCATGATCGTGAGCATTGGTGATAAGTACGTGGACATGTCTACCAAGACAAAGGTCCAGAAACTCACCAAGCTGATCAGGGAGACCTAAGTCCTGTGGACTGACCAGACCTAATCAAATCAAGATTCAGGGGTGTAGAAAGAACGACCTCTCTCTGCTGTTGTGTAGTTGAATAAACTTGTCCACTTGTGTTCAAAATAAATATTATGTAACATTTAAATTTGTGTTTTTTATATATATATATATATATATATATATATATATATATATATATATTTTTTTTTTGTGATTTCCATTTTTAAATCAGGTAAAGTTTGAGAGCTGACATTCACATTGAAATGTGGTCCAGCGGTTTGATTACAGCGACAGCACGAGACGACCCGGGTTCACTTACTGTATCCAGTGGATTTTATTTATTTTTTTTTCTTAAATAACAAGGAAAATAATTATTTTGGGAAACTGTCATGATCAGCTGGAGGCCACAAGAGGGCACTCCAGCACCCCACATACTCTGTGTGTGTTTGTCTCTGTTTACATGCCCAGACTCTTTCCACGAACTCATGTCTCCACCCTCTCGTCTGTTGTCTAGGTTATTGATTGTTTGCTCCACCCCTGTGACCTACTTTCTACAGTTTAAAACCCCCTGTGTTTGTTTGTTGGTCGTGGTTTGTTGTTAGTGGATTCCTGGTGATTGTCGTTCGTCTTCCTAGTATTCTGTCTATTGGATTTCCTGTTTACGATTCTGCCTGGATTTTGACTACCCCTCTGCTTCTCCCTAAGGACTCCGTTTGCCTGGTATTGTGAACTCTTGCTTTGTCTACGACTCCGACTTTGCCTTTGTTTCCTCTAACCCTGTCTGCTGGCGATCTACCTTTGTTACCCTGACTCTGATTATTATTAAAACTGTTGCATTTGAGCTCGCACGTTTTCCGAGGGACTGTTTGCGCTTGTGCGCAGAGACCCGCCGTTCGAGGACTTTGTTTCGGAGTTTATTCAACTAGCAGAACGGTCGGGTCTCAATGACTCTCAATGAATTTTAACAGCAGCATTTCTGAGCGCCGCGCGCCGAGTCTGCCCCTTTGATCTGCCTGACATCTCCGCGCTCAGATGGCATTCGGGGGTGTTTCTCTGTCTCATGACAGCTCGTGTACAAGAAAGCGTCCACAGCCAAGCCGCGCATTTCCCTCGGGAGCCGCCGCTCAAAATGGACGCCGATCGCGAGGAGCAGCGCGACATGGCGGCCGATCACGGGACACAACGCAAGATAATGGAGGATCGCGAGGAGGATTGCTCCTGCCTGCTGTCTCAAGATTTCGTTCAGCCAAGCCCCGTGTTACAGTCTGACGAGCCACTGAAGCCATTCAAAGCTCAGTTGGTTTCGGTTTCCCAGCCTGAAAGACTGTTTCTGGTCCGATCAGCCCCGGTTACACAGCCAGGGGTGCTGTGTCGAGCCCAGCCTGTACTAATCACTCAGCGTGAGGGGCTGAGTGATGCTATGTCTATCACCGAGCGACCGCTGGGGGAGCTGTCTGCCACGTCGGTGGTACCCAAGTCGCCCATAGAGGGCGCCGATACCATCACTCAGCGTGAGGGGCTGGGTGATGCATGGCCGGTTTCCACACGACAGCTGGAGAAACTGTTAACCACATCGGAGGTTTCCGAGATGCCCGCAGAAGATGCGGGCACCATCACTCAGCGAGAGGGGCTGAGTGATGTTCAGCTGAGTTTAGAGCCGCGACTAGCTGAGCTGTCGGTCCATTCTGCGATCCCCGTTTTGCCCGTAGAGGGCGTGCATGTCATCACCCAGCGAAAGGGGCTGAGTGATGATCGGTGGGGCGCAGGGCCACAGCTAGAAGGGTTGCCAGCCACCTCAGCGGTGCCTGCTCCGCTTGCAGAGGGCGTTGATTCTGCACCAAGGCCTGAGAGGTTGTGTGCAGCCCGGTTGGTTCCAGTAACGCAGCCTACCGAGCTGCTGCAGGCCCTCACCATTTATAACCAGTCGGGTCCAAATCCCGAGACACGATACGAGGGGTCGTGTCTACTCCAGTCAGTTCAGGTTACGCAGCCTACCGAGCTGCTGAAGGCCCTCACC
>JAUMHR010000056.1:12853499-12864563 GCA_032361145.1 Enteromius fasciolatus
GTAGATGAACATTTCATCATTAACTAATCTCTTATAAATGACTTATAACCATCCGCTATTCTAAAGTGTTACCAAATGTGTATGTGTGTTAGGTTGTGTGTCTGGAGGCCCTTCACAGGTTCTCAGTTTTGTGGCACCTAACACGAGAGATACAGACCAATCGCAGCACTTCTCTCAATCGCTCCTTTGACAAGTAATTTACTATTTTGTATCTAATCTTTGTCGACATCAGTGATATTCTCTAATATCTTTCTGCTACATACACTCAGTGTTCATTTTGTCTTTTTGTTGTCTCAGGTCTTTGTTTGTGGTACTAGATAGTTTGAACAACCAGGATGGTAGTGTCAGTGCTGCAGCACAGAACTGGTTGGTGCGAGCTCTCTCCCTCAATGATGTTGTCCGTATCTTGGAACCAGTGCTGCTCTTACTGTTGGACCCAAGAACACAAAGATCACCCATACAAAGCGTCAAACAGAATCTTTCTGTTGGTATGGAATCAAAACACACACACATGGACACATACTACCGAGTTTAGAAGTTACATTTTTAGGTTTGCAATGTAAAAATGGAAATGAAACGGATTTAGTTAGTTAGGATTTAATTAGTAATTAGCAATAACAAGCCATTTAAATTGTTGTAAGGCAATTATAATATGAAGTTAGTCTCAGCCTTAGACGTTACACCCATGGATTGTTGGCTGAACGTCTGATGCACAAAAAATTGGAAACATTTCAGTAGTTTCAAAGTCAGCATGTGATTTGGTTGAATTCTACAGAATTTCTCGAAAACAAGTGCATAGCATTCTTAAAGATTCCACCTGGAAAATTCCGAAACAAACACGTTTATTTTTACACACCGCTCTGTTATTGTGGGGACATTTCTGCTGTATGCCCCTAAACATGACACAGCACAAAACGAATTGTGATTAGTTGGTTTACCTGTGAGTCATATTGCCTCTTGGGCAATTCTCGGCCATTCAAAGCAGCCAAGGTGTCCCGAAAAGTCTGGCTAGGCAAAACTAAGATGAAGCAATCTGTAATGTACCACTATATTTAAAATTATGTATATAGTAATTTGCATAAATAATGTTCAAGACTAAAAGCAATAGCTTTAAGAGTTCATTCCAGCTGTGGGGTCTTATTGTACTGTATATGTGATTTTAGGTCATTTAAAGGCACTGACCTGGAGAGACAGATCCACAAAAAGTGTTGGAGACAACATTACTCCCAGTTGCCAAACAGAAGAGAGTCTTGTCAGGCGCATCACCATAGTGGACCGTGAAGCACTGTGGGCAGAGTTAGAACGAGATCCAGAACTAACACCTCCAGACTCCCCAACAATATCCCGGAGTGAGAGTGAAGAGACTGAAGGAGAGGATGAGGAAGAAGTGGAAGAAGAAGAAAGTGAACACACCGAATCTGCAGACACCAGTGGTGCTCAGAACTCCACTGAAAACTCCAGCTCAAGCTCCGCCCCTTACCTGCAGCGCCATGATGATGGTAGCATAGAGGATGAGGGTGTGGCCAACGGCCTGCAGAGGGTGGATTCAGAACGCACGCAGGTTTCAGATTCGCTCTCAAGTGATGAAGATGATGGGCAGTTGGAGGCCATGGCCAAGTCCCGGTTGCTCAAACGTCAGCGGGAGAAACGCGAGGCAGTGGATTCACTATTCCGCCATGTTCTTCTCTATAAGCAGCAGTACGAGAGCAGCCGAATTCTCTATGCCTTTACTATTTTAGACACCATCCTCCGGACTAGTGCAGGGCCATTTGTAGAGACACTCTCCAGTACATCTTTGGACTGCAGCTCCATTGCCCATCTCAATCTCATCCAGAACCTTCTGCAAAGGCACCGTCAGGCTCAGGACGGTGGAAGCTTTTATGGTCGATTGCAGATCTCAACTCCACCAAGTGGAGCAACTCCTGACCCATCCCAGCCAGCATCTTCTCCTCTCCATTCACCATCGTCTCCTTCCTCTCCTCCAACTTTACTGCTAGAGCTACTCACCTGTCTGTGTATGCGTTACCTCCGCTCTCACTATCCCTCCTATGCTAGCGTTCCCACTCGCCAACTCCAGGCCAATAGGGAGGTTCAGGTGAAAAGCGTGGAGGTGTTGACAGAGTTGATGATCCAGTTGGTGAGGGTGGCCCAGCAAGTTCAAATCGGGGAAGCAAAGGGAACTAGTTTGGAGGCGGTGCGCAACCTTCTCTGGGGCTACAAAGTGCAGCAGTACGCCCTTCTAACGCTTTCCGCCTCCATGTATGTCTGTCAGAGAGCTGATAGACCAGAACAGCACAAATTGCCTGAAGAAGACCAAGGAGGAGATGAAGGGGAGATCTCAGAAGAGAGCCTGATCAACTTTGGCCGGGATGGGATCTGGGCTGAGCACCCACTTCAGATTGCCCTACTGAAGCTTCTGAAGGTTCTTATCGTATTGGAGCACCACGTGTGTCCACCACACACCAAACCGCAAGATCATGATCAAAGCAATTCCAACCCACAGCGACGTGCAGAACCACCGTCCTCAGCCTTGGCTCGAGAGTGGCAAACAGCTGTGATGTTCCAGCAGTCCATCAAAGCAGTGCGTTACGTAGCCAGTCAGCCTATCACCGCTCAGGGCATGTTTGTGTCGGCAGCAGCCCGAGCTTTGCACCCGCAGTATGGCTGTGCCATGCACCCAGCCTGGGTGACTCTGCTGTGTGAAGTGTTGCCATATTTAGGACGATCACTGGCCATCATTGTATCACCCATAATTGCCCAGATCTGCAGGAACCTGGATGAGCTTGTTAAACAGCATGAGCACGATGGAATCAAAGCTTCACACAAGTACGTAACATGTGTGGTTATTTGTGTGAGAGCAGGTGCACATGAAGGGTTAAGGTGTAAATAAATACTTTTTGTTTCATTTCATTGCTCTCTTTAGTGGAACCTTAAAGAGGGAGAACATAGCCCCTGACTATCCTCTGACATTACTGGAAGGACTGACCACTATCACACACTACTGTCTTCTAGACCACAAGAAAGTAAGACACGCAAGCACCTGCTAAATTCAACCAAGTCTTCTTTTCCTAATATACATCTACTGGTAAACAGTTGTGAACAAATCTGATCTTGCATCTAAAATGCATGGATCACTACTGAACATGTTGATAAATGAGAAAGCTTTAAAACATTAATGTGATTCACGTTAAAATACAACTGCCTTTTATTTTTATTGTTTTTTTAGTCTGCAGGCTGTGATGTTCCAGACTTGCGAAATGCTAGCAATGCCATTCTAGAGGAGTTTCCACACATGATTAGTAGCATGGCCTTACTCTGGGGTGTGGTCAAGGGCTGTGACTCCACCCATGGCAGCAAAGCCACACCCACATCTGTGTATTTTAAAGGCACAAAGGTACACCTGATACTTGAAGTAAACAAAAACAACAGTTTAGTTTACTTAAAGATGATCCTGTGTTCTTGTCCGCTTAGTGGTGCCAGTCATGTGTTTTTGTTCTGTGTAGATCTTGAGGCAAAAGGTTCTGGAGTTCTTGATGCCACTGACCCAGCAGTTTGGGGTGCAGATCATGGCCTCTGTGGCAGCTGTATGGAGTAGTAGGAAGAGTCGCAAAAGACGTTCCAGAAACAAGGTGAACAAAAGATAATAGAATGCAGAAATGACATCATCCAGTTGGCGTCTGGAATCCTGTTTTTAAATTTTGTCTGTATTTGTGTATGCATACATAGATTTTACCAGATGCTAGTGATTCTCAAATGACCTTGGTGGATCTAGTAAAGGCACTAAACACACTCCGTACAGACACCATACTGCAGCTCATCAGAGAGGTGGTGAAGAAACCCCATCAGATCAAAGGAGACCAGGTACTCCATTAACACATTTACAGAGCTGTCCAAATGGTGACATTCCATATAAACATAATATTGTTTTTATATAAATCTAGTTTTAAATACTATATCCTAACCCTAAGAAAAAATGATCTGCGTTTTTTTACAATTACCTATAGAACTACATCTGTTATTAATGTTTACTCTTTCTCATTATCAGAAGACTACGTTGGTTGACATTCCAATGCTGCAGTTCAGCTACGTCTACATTCAAAGGTAACATCGTTCTCATATTTTAATTGTACCTAATCTTATTTGCTATATGTCATTTACTTAAAAATGACCAAAGAACTGTTGCAATCTAATTCATGCCAATGGCTGAAGTTATTGCTACTTACTGTCCAGTGGAAGATCCACCCTCAACTATATTCTTGTACAAGGTGAATGTTTTTAGTGCAGTATTGATGAAAATATCCTATATGGTCTTTTTTGCAGTCTCACTGCTCAAGCTCTTCAAGAGAACATCAATCCTCTCCTTTGTCTGCTCAGAGAATCTGTCCAACTTAATCTCGCCCCTCCTGGACACTTCTTGCTCCTCGGGTAAATAAAATAATGTGGTTGCTACCATGTTTTCTCATACTTGGGGTCAGAGAGTTGAACAAACCTTAATCTAAAATATTTGCTTTGATGTATAAAGTGGTTTGGTGCCAGTACAACCAGTGCAATTAGATCATTATGTAACCACCTTGTTGTCCGATGCACCACTTCAAGAAGGCAATAGCCAGAAAACTCTCTTAGAGATCTCTTATTGATTACATGAAATGGATGTTAAGTATTATTGAAAAGTAAAGCATATTCTGAAACTCCAATCTTTGTTTATTTTACAATTGCAGCATGCTTAATGACTGTGTAAATAGACTTCCCAATATCGACAACAAGAGGGATACTAAAGAACTGCAGGTAAGACCGGTACAGCAAGAGACAGCAAAACCAATATTGTTTTGATACAGTAAGTGAAAGCTAAAAGTATATGTCTTGCTGCTCTTTGTCTGGATTGCTAAGCAGGAGAAAAAAACATAACCTGACATATTTCTTTACCAACATGTTAAAGAAAAGAGTAATTGTACCCTTAACAGGAAGTGAGCCAGCGCATACTAGAAGCGGTGGGAGCTGTGGCTGGCTCGTCTCTTGAGCAGACTAGCTGGCTCAGTCGCAACCTGGAAGTGAAAGCCCAGCCTCAAGTCTGTCTTCAGGGAGATGAAGATGACCATGATGGCAATGAGTTTGAGGGTAAACCTACACTGAAATACGTGTGCTTTCAGTATAATACTCATTGCGGTGTTGCAGATGTAATCTGATAATCTGCTGTAAACAGGGGCAGTATTAAAATCTGTCTTTCTCTCAGATTGTGCCGGCCAGGGCAGTGCTATGGTGTCATCTTCAGCACCATCTGTATTCAGTGTACAAGCTCTGGTTCTGCTTGCTGAGGTAAGAGACGAGAAGAAATGCACAAACATACTCCAGATTTGAAATGAATAGAATTTGCTTCACTAAATTTAATTCATGCTGATCGACAACTATGAAGAATTTCAGCAGATAAACAGTTTGTTTGTCATTTGTGCCAATTGTTTGTAGGTTCTGGCTCCTCTTTTGGACATGGTCTATCGCAGTGATGAGAAGGAGAAAGCAGTGCCTCTTATTTCCCGTCTTGTATATTATGTTTTTCCCTATCTAAAAAATCACAGGTGAGTATGAGTATACACACACTATATATACAGGTATGCTTTGCTTTATTCATTGTTCATTTGGCCATGTGTATATATATGGCAGTTTTCATTAAAAACTCATACTCCTTTCTCTATTTCTGTCTCTCAGTGCCTATAACGTGCCTAGTTTCTGTGCGGGCGCTCAGTTGTTGAGCAGTCTGAGTGGATATGCCTACACTAAGCGAGCGTGGAAGAAAGAGGTTCTGGAACTCTTCATGGACCCAATGTTTTTCACAATGGAGTCATCGTGTTCCTGCCAGTAAGATTACAACACTTACAATCTAAATTATCAAGGCATGCTGATAATGTCACAATGGTCAAATATTATTCAAATAAATGTTTCTAGTCTATTCTCAGTGCTCATAAAGGCTGCATTGATTTGATCAAAAATATAGTAAAAACAGTAATATTGTGAAATAGTATTACTATTTAAAATAAAACCCTAAAATATATTTGAATATGTAATTTATTCCTGTAATGGCAAATCTGAATTTTCAGAAGCCATATTAATAATGTTTCTAATTATTTTTTGCTTCTAAATATTTTTGTGAAAAACATGATCATTGTTTTTCATGATTATTTGATGAAAAGCGGAAAACAGCATTTATTTGAAATTGTGATATTTTGTAACTTTATGAATGTCCTTATTGTCACTATTGTTCAATGTAATGCATTATCTCTGTAGTCATAACCTTTTATTATTATTATTTAAAAATTTACCCAAAAATTTACTCACCCTCAAGTAGTCCCAAACCTGTATGAACTTCTTTGTTCTGCCAAACACAAAGGAATATATTTTGGTCACCATTGACATTCCATAGCAGCTATGCCTTCAAAAGAATAAATATTTTAAACTACTACATTTTGGAAACATCCCTGGCAAAGAGTGGTTTTGGATAATATCAGCATAAATCTTTATAATATTTTGGTGCAAATGCTGTACATTTAAAGTAATTTAACATTAGAATTGAAGACCAGCAATAGTCATCTTCATTTCGATTACATAATAATGGCAATATATACATATCAAAGTTGAGCTATTATGGGAAGAACTGGACCGTTATGTCCATAAGAAGTGTCCAACCAGTGTAAATCATCGTTGGGCACAGAGTATATATCAAGTCAATGTTTGAATAAACTGAGCTGACAGCTCGGATGCCCACATTATGCTGCACTGAAATAGCTGCTAATGGTGAATATTTTTTATTAATTTAAAATTTATTTTCTATCTTTAAGCTGTTTATGTAATAAAATATGTTTTCGTAGTTGGTCCCTTATCAGTGCAAAATTATCACAAATTAAAAAGGATTCATGCCAATATTGTCCAAAACCCCTCTTTTTAGGGGTGTATTTTTGGGGGTGTAACTTTTGGAGGTGTAAATTTAAAAACAAAAAGCACACATTTATTTAAAGTATACTAATATTAGGCAATATTAATGTTTTAAAAGTATTTTTGATCAAATAAATGCAGCAAGTAATCAACAAAACCAAGAGTTTGATGTTAAAGCCACTAAACTGACATATTGTGCTTTAGTTGGAGATCCATCATAGACCACCTTCTGACTCATGAGAAGACAATGTTCAAAGACCTGATGAGTGAGTATATGTACATTCTTTTGCAGTAGTTATTTTTCTGTGGTCAGTGTATTGACTTGTATTGTGTGTGTTAATGTTGTACTATATGCAGGCATGCAGAGCAGTTCTTTGAAGCTCTTTAACAGTGCTGAGCAGAAGCCTATGTTACTGAAAAGACAGGCTTTTGCAATGTTTAGCGGAGAGAATGACCAGTACCACTTCTATTTGCCTCTCATACAAGGTATCATTCAGTCAGTGTGGAAAACAAAAAATGTCCTTTAGAAAAATTTCCACCTAACACTTTCTTTACCAAAATATATTCTAGAGCGTCTAACAGAGAACCTGCGTGTGGGACAGACCCCATCAGTGTCAGCTCAAATGTTCCTCATGTTTCGTGTCCTCCTGCTGAGGATCTCACCACAACATCTCACCTCTCTCTGGCCAATCATGGTCACCGAGCTGGTAAGAAATACGCTGCACTAAGAGTATTTGTTGTTCATAAATGCTTAATCAGTAGTCTTGCATGCTATTTCTGGTCGATTTTGAATATTTGTTTAATATTTCAGATACGCGTTTTTAACCGCCTTGAGAAGACACTACTTGATGATAAAGTTTCAAAGTGAGTCTTTCTTTCTGAAATATTCATATTTGGTATATATTCATTCATTTCATTTTAAAAAATTGTATATCTTTCTGTTTCAGGAGTAAATTGCGGGGTGGCAATGACAAGAATGGTCTACTCTTTCCACAGGCAGAGCTGGACATGTACCTGTCAGCCTGCAAGTTCCTGGACACCGCTGTGTCCTTCCCTCCTGAGCACATGCCTCTGTTTCAAATGTGAGAGTCCAGTGAACTGTGTGCATGTTCGGCACTGTTTACTCTTACATAGCAGTGATAAATAAGAAAACATTTTTATGAGTTGTCAGGTTTAAGTTTACTTAAACTGCTTAAGAACAAAATCAGTATTTGGACATTGTCTAATGGCCACATGAGAAAGCATACACTACTGCACACAGTTATGGGGGTCAGTAGAGAATTATTTCACATTTTTAGCAAGGATAAATGTAATTCAAAATGACATGTTTGACAATTCAAACAAATGCAGTGTTTTTAAAGTTCCTTCATCAGTTATTCCTGATATTAAAATACATAATGTTTTTCACAAAAATATTAAGCAGCACAACTGTTTTCAGTACTGATAACAGTAATAAATCCTTCTTGAGCTCCAAATCAGAGCTTAAAATGATTTCGGAAGGATTATGTGACACTGAAAACTGGAGTAACGGCTGCTGAATCACAGGAATAAACTATATTTTTAAATATTTTTAAATGTTATAATATTTTACAATATTACTGTTTTCATATGCAGCTTTGGTGAGCATAAGGCACTTATTTAAAAATATTTAAAAATCTTATCAACCCCAAACTATTGAATGGTAGTTTAAGACTTAAATTGAGATTACAATTCTGCCATCATTTACTTGCCCTCACAAGCCTCTTGTTTTCCATACAGTATAAATTTACTGCTGAAATAACTCCAGAAATCCCCATTTAGGTTTATAATACAACACACAATATATATATATATATATATATATATATATGCGTGTGTGTGTGTGTGTGTGTGTGTGTGTGTATTAGCTCTTTTTACTTTTTTAGCCTAAGTGAACTTTAATAGTTGCCCCATTGTTGACAGCTATCAGTACAGGTCAGTGGGTTTTACTTCTAAGAGACATTTCATGCCTGACCCAACAAAAATGGCCTGCGATCTGCTCACTGTTCATGATCTGTTAATGTCTGAATCTATATGTATGGTTATATTTGTTTGTTTTCAGGTATCGCTGGGCTTTTATTCCTGAAGTAGATGTTGAGCATTATGATGGACCAGGAAACACTCTGCTAGAAGGCGAACAAGAGTGTAAACCTCATATTGTTAGGATACTGGATGGAATAAACCGGCGTTATGGGGTAAGATCTCCATCAGAAACACATGCTTTAAAGTGTCTGTGAAAGCACGAATGAAGCTGTAAATCTGGTGCTTTTTTAAAAAAAGATGCAATTTTCAGTCTGTAAATATCTTGAATATGTTTTCAGGAGCTGAATGGAACAGCTGGAGAGTCAAGCACAGATGGAGTTGAGTTTCCTCTGCTCACACTACGTTCTCTCTGCTCTATCGTGGATCTCGTGCCATTCTTCAGCACCCTCTGCTGCTCTTTTAATGGCTCCTCTACGTACCCCCCGCATTATGCCGCCAACTACCCACCTCCCAGCAGTGACCAGGTCATGAAACGCCTAGAGCACATCACTGAAGGAGAGTTCCTCGATGGACTGGACAGTTAGGTGATAGATCACATACTAATCTTAAAATATTTTGCTCAAATTCTGTATTTGCTTTTGTAATTAATGTAATCGGATTCTCTTTGAAGACAAAAGTGCAATGAGTTTCTTTGTAGCATTATAGTTTACATGAAATGTAAAAAGGACCCTGCTAATTTTCGTGTTATAATCTTAATCAATGCACGTTAAGTTGTTTAAGGTGTCGAATGTTATGACCATTCTGAGTCATACACGCTGTGAATGTATATCATCTCTGTATTTTAATAGGTTTAAGACCTTCTGTTCATTCTGTGCACATTCCGTTACTGTTTGTTTCTGAATGAGCCAATTGAAAGATTATTTGACCATGTTTCTTTTGTCATAATGGTCCAAACAAACAGTTAAAACATTTATTGATCTTTTTACTTGTATGTAGGGTTTTAAGTCATTTCTTGACTCTGTAAGCCTTTGCAGTATTTTCTTTCTGTGTACTTTCTAACCTTTGTTTTTTTCCTGTAAGCTCATCTGTTTGTTGGGAAATATTGCATTGTCAGTTGTTTGTCGTCTAATGTCCACTTGTAAGACTTTTTGTTGCATTGTGTATTTCTTTTATTCTCCTATGTTTCTCAGCTCACTTTAAATTAAAGATAATGTTTTTTTTCTAGTTATGTGGATATTGAATGTCTTGTTTTCTGTGTATAATCTGTTAATATTTACAGCAAAGGAATTGTAATGCACATTTTTATTTCTGTACCCAAGGGAATGTTTTGGATCCATTTTTGTTTTTCCTGATCTGTAGGACCTCAAGGGTGTTTTTACGCTGTTGCTTTCATTTAAGAGTGCATCTGATTTGACCGTTATAGTCTCAAATGTTACTGCTGTTTACTATGTTGGCCTTTGTTTGAAGTGCCTATAAAAAATGATTGAGTTATGAAACATCTTTGTTCGTTCTGTAAATGCTATATGCAATATAGCAGCTACAAATAAGCTTCAAACAGTAAGCAGTAACTGCAGTAAAGACTATTCATTTTACAGAAGTGATCGCAGAATTCCTCGTACTCTGAAAGCGTAAAGACGCCTGCAGCCTCACACCATGGTTTTTAGTGGCTTGTTTTCTGGAATGTTGTCAATTTTATTTTTCTTGAGGAAAAATGTTAGTGCTTACTAAAGTGATTTATTTTATGCGTATGTTCTGCACATATGAATAAAATGACCCTAAACCAGAGAGTGTTTATGTTTTTTTTGTCTGTCCTTAATCAAATATATTTCAATAATTTATTCCTTGTATGTATAAGTACTGCAGGTTATATAAACATTATTATGTAATATAATAGTTTTTATTTTCACATCTAGGTGGGAATTGTGGGAATGTAAAGAAACCGAACATAATATTTGTTGTTTTTTTCCCGTGGTACTGAAATTGTATCCAACCGTGACCCCCGTACTGAGGTATGAACTGAACCGTTGCGTTTGTTTACCGTGCCACCCCTAATATACAGTTCTGGAAATAAGAGACTACTGCAGAAAAATCAGTTTCTTTATTATTCTATATTATTTGGATGATACTCATCATTCTTCTTCC
>JAUMHR010000056.1:12866949-12880616 GCA_032361145.1 Enteromius fasciolatus
AATATGTTGGTATGTGACGTTACAGGCAGCTTACCAGAATCATCTGAAGATGTGGTTAAGATTCAACAAATTCTTTAATATGAGTGAGAAGAAAATTAAAATGGCAGTAAAATATGCTGTATGACATTTGGTTCCAAATGAATATTTTAGCAGCAGTCTAATTTTGAGCAGTGTGTGCCACTACAGAGTATGAGTACACTGAAGCTGTGATGAAGATATAACAAATTGTATAAGATGTCTTTGAAGAAGACTGTTTAAAACGCCCCCTAACACAACTCTATCTTCTTAAAAAACAAACAATGTTAGTAACCATTTTTAAGAGTTATAAACAATATTGTTTTGGAAATAAAAACAAAAAAATCGATTTTTCCCATGAAAATGAACTGGAATTTTGAAAAGTTAATAAAATAAATAAATTTAAATGAATTAATTAAAAGTCTTTATTTAAATTATGTTCTAAACTGCAGAAATCACATTCTGGCTCCAAGGAAAATATTTTCATGCAAATAATGATCAATAGCTTGGTTAGCTGGTGCTGATTTAGCTGGTTTCATAAGAGCCTTAGAACGATAATCTGTCCTATTTGTTTATTTTAATGTTCCATTTGATTGAATTATTTATTGGCTGCTCATCAGCTCATGAACCCCCTGCAGTTCCTTCTCAAACGCGCTAAACCCTGCCCCACAGTCCAAATCATGAAACCACAGCGACATCTAGTGTCCAATGAAACATCACACTATTACGATTATATTATTCATAATAATATGTTCCAGTCATACAGTTTTGCAATGTTGAATAGAATTGTTAAATGGTGATGATCACTTAAATCAGAATATGGCTTAGCAACGTAATGTCTGTCGGAATGATTTGGGTGTTAAAGATGCAGTAGGCCTACTGTCTATTTGCTTCCGAATGGTCTGTACATAAATATTTTTGGCTGGTACGATAACTAAACTCTATGTGTTGTCATAAAAGCGCTTAAATAGTATGTATTACATTTATTTTAGTCTTCATTTTGAATATTTAAAGCAGTGACTTTGAGGATAACCTAAACTTGGTACTGAAGGTGCTTTCCTGGTCAGGTGACTGAACTTCAGCCTTTTCTATTCTTTACTCTACACAAGAACCAGCATCCAGACTTTGTCAGGCATTGGGGGTTTCTCTGCACCGTACAAAAGGCTTTTGAGTGACCAATCAATTGTGTGCTTGTCACAGATGGATTGTAGGGGTCAAGCTCTATTCAAGTAGAGATTGTCCAGCTGAGTGACTCATGTTATTCAGGTGGCCTGTTCATGAAGCATTTCATTCATCCAGGTCATTGTAGCAGCCTAGAATTTAGTTGAAACAACTGCACTTTTTTCTTTTAACGCAACGGTTGTTGTAAAGGATGTTTATTAATTTTTTGGTATGTTCGGAGTGGAATACTAAAATACTTTTCTAATATTACTTATAATACTAATATTATTTGTACAATATGTATGTGTACAGCATTCATTCAGTATTGATTGGTACAACATTGTTATAATGTGCTGCAATGCACACAGCACATTATACTAAATACTGTATTCTACACAATGCAGCATATTAATCCCACAGTGCAACATACATCATTTTACCTTTCATATCTAGTGTGGTAAATAAGTCTTTACAGGCAGCTGCTAAAAAATAATTGCAAAATGCTTTTATTTCCAACTGTATTGCTTTAGGCCATTCACTTGATGAGGTCATGTGACAACCATATCATAACAACTGCTCAAAACATTTATTAAGGGTTAATGCTAACTGTTTCAGTTGCAACCCTGATTACATTTCATCTATTTAGAAAATGCAATTTATTTAAAATTATTTAACAATGTGATCCATATAAAGTGGGTTTATGTTGTTTTTAATGTGTTGGCTTTCATGCAAGACATCACCCAGTCTTTCAAGCATGCAGGAAAACATGTAATGTGCAACCGGTTTTTCTCCTAGACAATGCTCATGTTGCGTACATAGAGTGCTACTTTCCTTTAGCTCACAGTGAATGAACGTATATAATAGTATTATATAGTAATATATGTATTTAAATTATATGTAGTATCTTTCCTGTGCCATTACAAATGTACAAATATATACACACACACACACACATATATATATATATATATATATATATATATACACGAATGTATGTATGTATGTATTTGCACAGGAAAAATACATTGAAAACAGTTTTAATATATTTTATAGTTTTTTACCCTAAAAAGCTATTTCTAAAATGTGATCAGTTCTGTTTGCAAAGTGTTTATTTCTGTTCATGGTATTTTAACCTGGCATTGAGCTATATTTGAACACATAGCCTATGATTAAAAACATTTTAACAATACATTTCCAAAGGTCATTTTTAAAATGCAGTCTTTACACTATTGAAATATAAGCACAATAAATATATTACATTTATATTTCTATGAGATATTATAATCCAGATCAATCATTTATGAAGAGCATTATTTGTTATTGATGCGAAATATATTCTTTACTAAATAAAGGACGGTTTTGAAACAACATATTCAGTATAAACGTGTTCAGGAGAATCAACACGGATCATTTATTTGAAAGAAGAATGACACAAAGACTGTTTAATGTCACAAAATCAGGTGTCAGGTAGGCGAGCTGTCCTCGAAACCGCGCATGCTCAGCTGAGTCACACGTCCAAGGCGGTTAGTGCACGGATATACTTCTCATTTACTTCCATCCATAGCACGGTGACGGGTCTCTAAGCAGCCTGACACAGGAGAGAGAGAGAGCGGCTGGAGGCAGTTTAAGGGAGGGGGGCAGCAGCAGCAGTCGATGCTGGTGACGCAGGAAAAACACCCAACAGCAGACAATAAACCAATGATCTGATCTCAACACAGGCGTGTTATTTATAATCGAGACAGCTAGGCACATGCACGCGGCTAAGTAATTATAAAACAGCACTTAAATGATCCGATCTGGGGTCGTATGGAGGAAAGATCCAGTTTGATTCTCGGTAAGTGGGTTTGTGTGTGTTGCTAAAATAAGCTAGCGGCTAATAGCAGATGATTTGCAAGTCAGTGCTCACTTAGCTTAGCTCGAACAGCTCAGGGAACGAATTTAAAGACGTATGGGTATTTGTCACTTATACCATATTTTTAATCCTCTCCCACTTCACCTGCACAGCCGATTTTATGATCTATTCAAGCTAATTAGCATTTGCATTTGACGGCAGTTCAGTTTGAGGTGGTTGATTTGTGGCTAAACAAGTGGTTTTGACGTGGGCAGGTCGGTTGTTTTTTGCTCTGAATAATCTTTTTCGCTTTTGCCAGCTTGTGAATTGTAACTTGAGCTTGTTGGATAATTAAAAGCGGCGTTTTGATGTTTTAATAGCTTGAAATTCACTGTCACGAGCTGATTGTGTTTTGCTGGAGTCCAGCTGTTAGCCGTTAGCAAGTTAGCCTGATTCTGCTGCTGTATTTACATTCACTTTCGCTCTCGCTTTAGGTTATAAAATAAGATATATATTCAAAAACGGCGTCATTCGAAGCTTCGGAGCTTTAATAACATTTTATGCTTGGCTGGTTACACAAGTAAGCCTGTTGTAACTCTGATTGTGTTTGGAGGAGGAAACAGGCCTGAACTGCCACAGTTTAAAACTAGGCCCAATACATAATGGCTGTGTCTCAAAAGCAAGTGTGCTGCCCACCCAGACAATATTTTTGGACATCGTAGGCACGTTTGCGGCGTTAAAACCGGCTGAGACTGAAAATCTAGTAAGCTCCTAACTTTGACAGCTTTTTTGGGTGTCATAGCCTGATTATGTAGGCAAATCACTCTGTTTTGGGAGACAGCCAATATCATCTGTTTTATGTACAATTCCGTTTTGTATAATTTGGAGATGATTTCTGGTAGCTGCAATATTTATATTGACGGTTTGGGAAACGCCCATATTTGGCTATTAAGTGACAGTGAAATTAATTTCCTCCCATTATCTGAGAACGTCAGTCTGTACGTTTAGCAGTATTATGCTTGCCAGTCCATAAGCGTCTGAGCGGTTTATGATGACAAATGTGAAAATGTTTGTTGTAATGGGTTATATTATATTATATTAGATAATTGTTTTGTCTCTGTATTCTGATATCATATCAATTCACAGAAATGTTGTTGTATTCATTATGCCTATAGTAGCATGTTCATAATTACCACCAAACTAGCAGGTTAGTGCAATTTCAAACAGTCTTTTACTCGGGCTGCTTCTGTGTCTTATCGAGATGTGATTTGAGGGCTTTTCAATCTTTCTCTATTAGAGAATGTATAGGCTACTAGTTCATTTTCACTGACAAGACCTTATTGAACCGTGTTGGTCAAAAGTGCTCATATTGTGACTCTGAAACATTTCTATTGATTTTTTTTTTATTTGATATCACAATTTACCTAGATGAGCATTTAATACTTTGTAAAATTAATGATAGCTGCAATACAGATTTTATGTAATACTGTTTTTTTTTTTCTTTTTTTTTTTTAAATGAACACTAGAAATTCTCATCATAATAAAAGAGGTTAATTTCATGAAAAATCCACTTAACTTTACAGAAGTCAGTGCCTGAAAGCCATGTCAGTGTTTTATTCCTTTGTATAAAATTTGTGCTCGTTAAGCTCATTAAATTTTTTTTTTTTCTCCATAAAGTTGCAGCTATTCTGCCTTTATTTGTTTTAAAGATCAGTTTAATTTCAATTATCCAATACTCTTGAAAATTAATAGAAATAGTTTCGATATATTCTGTTGAATTTGGTGACATGGTTGGTATATTTTAGTTTCTACTTTCGTCTTTTAATAGTTTAGCAGCAACATCTTTATTTTCAGTTATACTTTGCGTGGTAAAAAACGTCTAGTTTGCTAAAATGGGTTGAGGAGAAAGCTCCCTTGGTTGTCCTTCGTGCTAACGTGTTCTGCACTGCTTTTTCTTTATTTGGCCTTGTGTTTATGTACTAACCAGACCTGTTTTGTATGCTTGATTTAATGCAGTTTGCGTTAGCCAGCAGCATCCTCATGGGAAGCATAACTTGCAGCATAAAAGTAAAACCTTGCTACTTGTTTTGAACTATATGTCTTGTTGTTTTGTACTAATTATGCAATATATTTGACCAGATAAGGGTACTTGAAATAGTTTCACCATTGTTTTCGAACAGTGATTCTGTGCTTCCATGTCTGCGCACTAAATATGAAATATGTCATTCAGTTTTATGAGCAAACCAATTTGAACTCTGAATACTTAAAATATTATCTTTATGCTAAACACTTTACATCTATAGTAATGGAATTATATAGAGATTTGTGAATACATGCACATGCATGGACTTGTTGCACAAGATTCATCAGTGCATGTATTGCCTGATTGATTTTGTATCATAAAGTAAAATCTTGCTCTTTTTGGCTGATGTCAGTTAGGCCTTACTGTGATGTGCTGTGCTGTTAACCAATAGCCAAACAGTTATTTAGGCCTAGACATTGTTTTAGTTATCTCGCCTTTGGTCTAGCTCCGTTTCGATGTGCAACACCTACTTTTCACAATCAAATTCCTGATAAAATCATGTACTGCCCTGTTGTTTGTTTTTATTTTTTTATTTTTATTCTGGTCACTCGGATATTTGTCAGACAAGGAAGTAAATTCACATTGATTTTATTATAAAAACATATGCGGCATAAGCCAGGAAATAGCATGAAAATTAATAAAAGCTTAATTACATTTATTTCTAGTTACACTCAGCTCTAAAATATTTCATGGGCTCTTTGTAAGTGCAGCCTCTATAAAGTGATTTAAAAAATTCTCTGTGCATAAACGACATGTAAAATCTTTTGTCAAAGTAAAGGTCCTGATGCTAGTCTATATTTTTCAGGTTATGCAATGGTCTCTGCAACATATCCAGTCCCCCAGGTGGTGCTTTCACTTTCAGAAGTGTGCCGGTTCTCCATCACTCCTAAGGAGAAACTGATTTCTTCTGGTGTGCCAGCGACATAAGCAGACAAGATTGCAAAGATCTGCCCCGTGTCGAGTATGACGGCCACGACCCGTGGCTCCCCTGTGGGAGGGAATGACGGTCAGGGCCAGGCTCCGGATGGCCAGTCCCAGCCACCCCTGCCCCAGAACCAGGTCAGTGCTCCATTTTGAGTTTCCCCCACATCCATTCTGATCCCTTTTTTGCTGTTACTGAAGTAAAACTGTCACTAATAAGAGTTTGTTTTATCGATGAAGTTTGCAGTGACCCTGCATCGTGCTGCGTTGTGTTCTTAAAACCACATCTGATTCGTTGTGACAGTTGACTGAGTTCCAATGAAAAAAAAACATTTGCAGACTCTCATGGATGCAAATGTGTTTCTGTAATTTTACTCTGCCCTAGAAGGAACAGATGTCAACAGAGGGAATTATTATTAGGTGACTGTAGAACAGCCAAAAAAACACCTCTCCTGTATCATATCGCAAATTTGGTTAAGTAAGAGATAAACATAAGCTTATTTCGGGTATTTTTTTGTAGTAATTAATTGAATTTAGCATTCCTGTAAGTGTATTGCTTGTATTAATACGAAAGGCAAGGATTTTCTTAATTATTATTTTCTCTACAAATGTGATAAATATAGGCCCGGCTGTGTTTACTTAATGAGAGAAGAAAGTTGATTGGTTGTCACATATCAAACATGCATGTTTCAGCTTCTGTTTACCATATTTGATGTGCTTTATGGATGTGTGTTGAGTAGTGTTTATGTAAATAAAAGCCAAAGAGGAATCTGATCATCATAAAAAGCACTCTCCAGAGTCATATGGATTTCTTTCTTGATGATTTTAAACTTATTGGAACTTGACAACAAAATGAGAGAATATTTACATTTACATTTTTTTTACTGAGAATTTGGGTTTCCCAGAAGCAAGTGTTTCTTTGTCTTCATAGTGTTTCCGATTGAATAACGTTTTAACAATGGTTTAATGCATTTGTGGTCAAAAAACTGACACCCCAGCATTATGACCAAAGAAAAGACGAGAGGCTCCCTTTGATTATGTTGCAGAGGGCAATTGTTATGTTCTCCAGGGATAGACTGCAGCAGTGTTATCTATTACACCTGCGCTCACCGAGCGCATGTTAAAAGACAGGAATCAATGAGGATGAGACGCCTGGCAGAGAAAAGCACACCAGTTGGTTAGAAATTTGTAGCGCCTAGACATGAGAAGCAAACTGGCTATGTAGGTCAGCCAAGCAGAAGGAGCCTTTTCCAGCACACCCCCACATTTCCCAAGTTCCGCAGGCTCCATTCAGCTCTACGTGCAGAGCTCCAGCCCACATGCATCCATTGACACGGCACAGGAAACTGACTCTGAGCATCTTAAAGCTGCTTTATCTTCCTTGTGCTTTCTTTTACTCGCTTATGTGTGTACATACGTTAAATAACTTGGCATGTAAACAAATAAATTAAACATATAGGCAACATGAAATTTAAATCAACCCTGTTTACTTTACAATGTATAAAACAGAACATGGAAATAGAAATGTCAAAAGAACATCAGATTTTTTTTTTCTTCTTACAATGTTGGAGTCTTTACTCTGTTTTGTCCTTGCTGAATGAATGAATAAATGAGTGTAAAATCTTGCACTGATTTCCCTCCAGGCGGCATAGGCCACAATATTTGGTAATACTATATTAGCGTATGATAAATGGGCCAGGCAACTTGTAAATACAATGCTTTAAAGAAATTAAATGTTAAAATATCTTTTCATGTCATCATTTACAGCCTTTGTGGTAGACTTTGTTTTATGAGGCCAATTAATAGTGTTCTCCGTGTAATGACTTTGAATGTTATACTCCTATCTGATTCACATACGTACTTAACCTGTGAACTGTTTGCATCGCAGACATCCTCTCCCAACTCATCCAACGAAAACTCCCCAGTGAGCCCACCAGATGACCATGGTCAGGGGGACAGTCCTGCTCCCCTGGAGGAGGAGGAGCCAGCTTTCCCCCACACTGAACTGGCCAAGCTGGATGATATGATCAACAGGTTAGGGCTTGTATTCTATATTTGGTTGAACTTTGTTTATAATTAAATCCCAAACTCTGGAGATGAGCTGCAAGGATATTGATACAAAGGACATTTATTTAGGCTGTTATTCACTAAAAGTATGATTACACATCTGTGTCTTATCAGCCATGTATTATATTGATTAATGATATTTTTTCTTTTGATGTACAGACCCCGCTGGGTTGTTCCAGTTTTGCCAAAGGGTGAATTAGAAGTTCTTCTTGAAGCTGCTATAGATCTTTGTAAAAAAGGTAATGGTTAATTTTCAGGCCTTGTTTATCGTTTAATGTTCTTGTTGTTTTCATTAATTGTTCTGCTGAGTAGTAGCAGAAGCAGTATTACCTTTTATCTGCGTCATCTTAAGCTTTCACTTTTACTCTCGAAGGAATTCTTCAGCCTGTGTAAATGTCAGCCTCTTAAAGTTGTTTTTTTTTTCTTTAATTCCTGTCTCCAGGACTTGATGTCAAGTGTGAAGCATGCCAGAGGTTTTTCAGAGATGGCTTGACAATATCCTTTACGAAAATACTGACAGACGAGGCTGTTAGTGGATGGAAATTTGAGATCCATGTAAGTCCTGCAACCTGCTTGATGGTGCCATTTTTCATAATTTCTTCCATTTCAGCAGCACATTTAGTCTTTTTGTTTTGCACATTAAAGGGTTTTACCAACCCTTTTTTGGCTGTCAGGTCTGTCCTCTCAAGAATTGATTACTTCTTTAGGCGACTGTGAAGAAACGTAATGTTATTTTGGTTGCCTTCATCTTATTTGGCTGGTTGATTGAAATGCCGAAGCTTTGATCAAAGAGCTCCTTTCAGTAAAACAGAGGCAGTATCAGGACACAGAACTGAGTCATCGCTCTCGTATGAGGCTCGTTTTAGCTCTTCCAAGGCTGCTCTAGGATCAGCTTCAATGGCACTGCAAATATAGATCTCTTTTTCCCTTTTTTTACATTTTATTAAGACTTCCTACTCACTTTAAATCAAAGGGCATGAACTACGCTTGTATTTCAGTGTATTTCAAACCCAAAACATACTCAATGCTTCTAGGATGTTAATCTCTGTCTCATTCTCTTGGCAGCGGTGCATCATTAATAACGCCCACCGATTGGTGGAGCTGTGTGTGACCAAGCTCTCTCAGGACTGGTTCCCTCTGCTAGAACTCTTGGCAATGGCCACCAACCCCCACTGTAAGTTCCACATCTACAATGGTACTCGGCCCTCTGAGACGGTGCCTGCTGGGGTTCAGCTAGCTGAGGATGAGCTTTTTGCCCGTCCACCTGACCCTCGCTCTCCTAAGGTGAGAGGGTGCTTGTGCCAGACTTTTAAGAAGTCTTGAATTCATTAAGTTAATATAAGAGTTATTGAAATGTATTGCTAATCACACATCACCTAACATATGCACTTTTTATCTGATGTATTTGTATATATTTGAACCTGTATGTTTTGCGCATTAACTACCTATTAATGAATCTGCCTTCATCTTAAGTTTCAATGTTATATTTTGTTTATGGGTGTTCAATGAAAACACTTGTTTTGTTTATTTCCTGCAGGGCTGGTTGGTGGACTTAATAAACAAATTTGGCACGTTAAACGGGTTTCAAATACTGCATGATCGATTCGTGAGCAGCCAAGCTCTGAATGTTCAGATCATCGCTGCACTCATTAAGTAAGAACGGGCAAAATATTTATGACTATTACTATGACTATTACGATATTTGACTCGCTTGTTTGTTTTTTACAGGCCTTTTGGACAGTGCTATGAGTTTCTCACTTTGCAAACGGTGAAGAAGTACTTCCTTCCCATCATAGAAATGGTTCCCCAGTTTCTAGAAAACCTCACTGATGAGGAATTGAAAAAGGAAGCAAAGAACGAAGCCAAAAACGATGCCCTGTCTATGATAATCAAATCTTTGAAGAACCTGGCTTCTCGAGTACCAGGACAAGAGGAAACGGTGAAGAATTTAGAGATATTTAGATTAAAAATGATTCTTAGGTGAGTGGAACAGCAGCTAAAACTAGTTTTAAAGACATTATGCATCATCATGTTAAATTATTGTTCTTGATCATTTCCATTTTGTTTGTTACAGGTTATTGCAGATTTCTTCTTTTAATGGAAAAATGAATGCGCTAAATGAAGTAAACAAAGTGATTTCAAGTGTTTCCTACTACACGCATCGTCATGGGAATCCTGAGGAGGAAGAGTGGCTGACGGCAGAACGCATGGCAGTAAGTTGTGCTGCAATGTTTAACCAAAGAGTTTGCATTACAAAGCTTGTAACATTCTCCGGTTATTATCATTCTATGTACCAAGTTAGCAAAACTTGGTGTGTTATTTATGTGTTTGAAAACCTTAGAGGCAGTCGAAATAAAGTCTTTGATCTGGATCTTCACATTAGCCGATGCGTTTGTTTCTCACAGGAATGGATTCAGCAGAACAATATTTTGTCTATTGTGCTGCGAGACAGCCTTCATCAGCCACAGTATGTGGAGAAACTGGAGAAGATCCTGCGATTTGTCATCAAAGAAAAGGCCCTAACGCTTCAGGACCTGGATAACATCTGGGCAGCTCAGGTGAGACGCGTTCTTAAATTTCAGTTTGAATAATATATGGTGTATAATTTATAGTTTAAAGTGCTTTATTGTAGTATTTTTATCATTCTTAAATTTTTCTTCAACTTTCTTTTGGACGGATACTATTAACCAATAAACAATCATATGTTGAATTGAGTTGAATTGAATGCTGATTTTAAGTTTAATTTGTTTAGATTTTTTAACTTTGGCAACCCTAGTCAAATTTTTGCTTTATTAGTAAACTTTAGAGCAACTTGTAATTGTAATAATTGTGTATATATATGTATGTATATCCTCAGGCTGGGAAACATGAGGCTATTGTCAAGAATGTTCATGATCTCCTTGCGAAGCTGGCATGGGATTTCTCACCCGAACAGCTGGACCATCTCTTTGACTGCTTCAAGGTTATTCATAATGAACTGATGATAGCAATTTTATTTGTGTTAAATAAAAAAGATTCTTGATGTAGAAACCATGCATTATAAGGGTTTCATTAGGACTCAGCATTTCTGTGTGTCTTACTAGCATTCCAAACGATTACGGAATATCTGTTCTCAATTGAATCATTTTATGGTTATAGGAGAGCTGGACTAATGCAAGTAAAAAGCAGAGAGAGAAGTTACTGGAACTGATTCGTCGACTGGCAGAGGATGACAAGGATGGTGTGATGGCTCACAAAGTGCTCAATCTCCTGTGGAATTTGGCCCATAGTGATGATGTTCCTGTGGACATCATGGACCAGGCCCTTAGCGCTCATATCAAAATCTTGGACTATAGCTGCTCCCAGGTACCCTGTCAGCCTTTTCAAATAGCTCTCTGAAATGAAAACTGTAAAATTGACTGAATATCTTTCTTCCATTCTAAACACAGTCAGTTTATAAGATGTTTTGGTTGCTTGGAACAACATGAGGGGGGGAGTAAAAAAGTTAAAGACAGTGTTTTTGTTCTGCTGTAGGACAGGGACACACAAAAGATGCAGTGGATAGACAGATTCATAGAAGAATTAAGAACTAATGACAAATGGGTGATTCCTGCACTGAAGCAAATACGGGAGATCTGTAGTCTTTTTGGAGAAGCCCCCCAGAATTTAAGGTAATTCAACTCGACTCAACCATCTTTTAACATCTATTGCATCGATACCTGTTTTAGTAAACAAATAAAATGAACAAATAGACATTGATGCTCATATTCAAGGAATATTTACATAAAAATTACCCACATATTTTAGGAAGAGCATGTAAATGTAGAAAATGTATCGTACACATCCCTGTTGTTTTTCAGAAAGAAAATACCTATTAACTTACTAAAGAGCTTAGATGGGTAAGTGGACAGCTAATTTTGGGAAATATTATCATCATTATTATTATTATTATAACTAATTTTAAAGCTGAAGTTTGCTTTTTGGATTTCAGTAAATCTGTAATTTAAGAATCTGCTTGGTGTGTCCTGCACCATCTAATCAAATCACCAATCAGTGTCCATGGACGAGATTCATGCGTATAAAGCTTCTTACAGTAAGAGTGCTGGGTTACATTTCATAAACTTAGAATTGCATACTTCTGGTATGGTTTGGATTCACAGTGCACTCTTCCTTCGAGATGCTTTAAACGTGTGAGTCTGTTGGAGAAAATAAAATTGCAGAAAGCTGAACTCACATTTTCCAATACTTTCCAACACCTTGTGCAATGAGTTTAAAATGACAATTCTTTTTCTGCCTTTGCTTTGATGGCATCTCGGGATATTGCTTCTTTAATGTAAATTTAAGCTTTCAATTAGGGACAGAAAAGCATTCTGTCTCTATATACCCAAACAAAGGCCATTGTCATACAGTTTAGTTGAAAAACTTGCAAAAAAAATGGAAATATTAAAATGGGATGGTTAATTCAGTCATGTTTATCTTTACAGTCAAACGCAGCGGAGCCCACATGTCTTCTATCGACATGACCTAATCAACCAACTGCAGCACAACCATGCACTGGTCACTCTGGTAGCAGAGAACCTTTCTGCATACATGGAGAATATGAGGCAGTTCTCGAAAGGTTTGTGAGGCTAACACTGTTTGTATGTATGGACCTTCCTCCTCATGTTTTATTCAAGGGCTTATGAAATGGAGAATCGAAAAATATCTGGAATGCTAGATATTTACTTTAAAAATATGAATTATTTTTTATTCATTTAAAGCACCCACATTTGAAATTGAGAGATCTGGGATATTGAGATTCTCTTTGACATGCATCTTAATATACATCTTGCTCAAAGATACAGCTCTGTCACAATGCTTGCCATCGCGAGTATCAAATGCAAATCATGGATACGGTTTGGTGAAGTTGGCAAATCTCAACAGTGGGTGTTTCAGTAACGCCTATCTCACTTCTGTTTTTCATAAGAGAGTGATAATAAGGATGGAAAATTATTGTCTATATAAACATTTAACTTGGTACATTTGGTAAAACAAGCAACTGATTCTGCGTATCATGACCCCTTTAACATATTTCATTTCATTTTGTTTCATGTCCATGTTAAACATTTACTAGTACTAACTTTTTATGTTTTATCAGAGCACACAGACTTTGATCCCCAGACGGTTAGGCCAGGGAGTCGATATAGCCATGTTCAGGAGGTCCAGGAGCGGCTTAATTTCTTGAGGTATTCACACTTTACAAGCAACCTTCCTATACACCGCATGGATTGCAGAAGCCAAATGCAATTCCATCCTTTTCTCTTTTCCCATTATTTGGTTCCAAACGCTATTCATTTTTGTCTCGAACCTGAGTATCACAGAATGTACCAATCATCACTACAACTAGGCGGTGATGGTTCCACAAATTGAAAGTGTTTTGGACTTCACCTTTTTACACTGGTTTCTGTCCCTTTTATTTTATTACTGCAACTAAACATAAACAGAATGTTCTGTGTGTACTAGACTATTATAATATAAAAGGCAAGTTATTTGTCATCATTTCTGTTTTCTGAAATTAGCTGCACACCAAGAGACTCTCTGTTCCTTGGTGTGCAGCTAATTTCTGAAAAC
>JAUMHR010000056.1:12883411-12903108 GCA_032361145.1 Enteromius fasciolatus
GGGTTTGTGTACCACACAAAAGCAGTATTTTAGTATTATTTCCTCTTTTTTTATTTTTTTTATTTTATTTAATTTTTTTTAACTTTTCTCCAGAATTTTGAATTAAGGTGTTTTCTATTATTTATTTTATTTATTATTGAACATTTATTTATTTATTTATTTATTTATAATAAAAGATAAATAATTGGTGTACATAATACATAAATGCAATGTAAACGCATTAAGAGTACTGTAAAAAATCACATATGTGGCAAAGAAGTATATTATTTAAAACATTAAATCACATTACAAAACATGTATTTTTATTTTTATTTATTTTTTAGCTTTTTTACTTTAGTTTAGGAACCCCCATTTCATTTGTTTTCATGTAATATTTATATTTTAATAAAATGGGAATAGTAACCCTGCCCTGAAGACTTTTCAGTGTGGCATCATTCTTTGACACATGCAATGTTTCTTGCATCTCAGGTGGTGTACGCCTTGCTCATGCCTGCCAGTGGGACATTGGGTGAGGATGCGAGTGACTTCCAGTACAACTTCTTGAAAAGTGGTGGCCTGCCCCTGGTTTTGAGCATGCTCACCAGAAATAACTTCCTGCCAAATGCTGACATGGAGACCCGGCGGGGAGCTTATCTCAACGCACTAAAAATAGCCAAACTGCTGCTCACAGCTGTAGGCTTTGGCCATGTGAAGTCTGTGGCGGAGGCCTGCCAGCCTGTGGTGGAGGGGACTATCCCTGTGTCTCCTGTAAGTGGCCCTTGCTTTAGCTTCTTACTGTTCCTTTCAAGGAAGTCTTCCGTAAGCACTATACCTTCAAGTAAAATGTTCCAAATGGTCCAAAATTTAGACCCTTAGTTTATTAAAAAACGGTTTCAATCTTGTAATTTTATAAGGAACATTGTTTTAATGTTAATGTAACATTAATGTTTAATGTTTTAATACATTGTGATGTCATATTGGGATTTTAAAACTGTAGCAATGTCGTAAGAGAAAAACTTGGCATCTTAGGGGGAAAGTGTGCTTCACGGCACACTTTTGTCCAGTACCTCATCTCTTAAAAGTGCACTTGGCACAGCTCTAGTCTGTAGTTAGGACTAATTGTGGGGGATGGGACAGTAAAGTTTTCTTATTGCAAAAACACAATTCTGTTTGAAGCACTGCAAGGAAGTAAGTTTTGTTTTTTACTCAGTTGATGTTTATAGATTCATCACCGAGGTTGCATTTCTTTTTAAGACTGTAACCTTTCAGCCTCCCTGACATCAATCATTACAAACAGACTAGCTCGCCCTATGTAGCTCCACAAATGTCAAGGGTGTAAAGTGTCTTGTGAGGAAGCACTCACACAAACTCCAGAGGGGTTTACATGAGGGGGTAATAACCATCAGAATGGGGGAAGTTAAATGTGGTGTGATTATGCAATTTTCTATTTGATGGATTTTGGTTGTTTTTATGCATGCAATGGAACAGTATTTGTTTGACTAATAGGGATGGAAAATACCACTGACCATGATTTTGACTTCATCACAAGCAGAAACATATTGAAACTAAATTATGATTTGGAAGGTTATATATTATGAAAGGTTTTAGGTTATTGTTCAAACTATTTTTTAAAGAAATGAATACATTATTTACCTGAAATTAAACATTAAATTAATCAAAAGTAACAGTAAAGGTATTTGTTATAAAGTATTTCTAGTCAAAATACATCCTGAAAAATTGTATCCTAAAATATTAAGCAGCACAATTGTTTAAACATTCATGATTATAAATGTTTCTTGAACATGAAAAGATTGTGACTGTTTTGCTATCACAATAATTCTCCTTAAAAATATATTAAGATAGAAAAGATTTTTTTTTTATTGTAATAACTTCAAGAAAGTTTTACTGTATTTTGTTCAAATAAATACAGCCTCGGTGAGGAGAATCTTTAAAAAAAATTCTCAAAACAACTTTTTGAGCTTTTTAGTGGTAACTATTATCATTTTTCCCTTTCTTGCTTTAATGTACGTCGAAATGAACTGCACAAAAGAGACTGTGAGTGTGACAAATGTGCAGTAGACACCTTTTCCAGCTTTTTTTCTTGTTTATAGATCAACCAGACAACACATGACCAGGCTCTAGTGCTCCAGAACGCCTTGCAGAATATCCCCAACCCCTCCGCCGAGTGTATGCTGCGGAACGTGGCCATCCGCCTCGCCCAACAGATCTCGGATGAGGTATGTTAGACAACATCACAGAAACATTTCCTACAGAAACTGGTTTGTTTGCATTGTTCAAATAAATGTCCTTGACTCTTGTGTAACAAAAGATATGTACAAAGGAAATAAATGAGGAAACACCTCATGTTTCAGGATCAGTTTTCTTAGTTTGTCCTTCTTCTCTTGTACCCAGAACTTCTTTCAGGCCTCCAAGTACATCCCAGATATCTGTGTCATTCGAGCAGTTCAGAAAATAGTCTGGGCTTCTGGCTGCGGCTCTGTTCAACACGTCTTCAGCTCTAATGAAGAGATTAGCAAGATCTACGAGAAGGTGCAAGTTCTTGACTATGTTGATAAAAACACTGCAATTGTTTAGAATCAGACTCAGTATTTATGCCTGTGATATTGGATCTTCCACAGACCAATGCCGGCAATGAGCCAGATGCAGAAGATGAGCAGGTGTGCTGTGAAGCTCTGGAGGTCATGACCCTGTGTTTCGCCCTCATGCCCACTGCACTAGATGCACTTAGCAAAGAAAAGGCCTGGCAGACCTTCATTATAGATCTGTTGCTGCACTGCCAGAGCAAGTGAGTTATCATAAAATAGAGTACTGTTATGGTTTTCTTGAAGTTTTAAGGAAGTTAAGGAAGACAAATCTTCATGCCAGTCTTTCAGACAATTTTTTTTCTTTTAGTCTCTGAAATCAATATTAATTATATATTTTATTTAATACTAAAAAGTTGTTAATGACTTTTGTGAGGTATATAAACCAATTTTTGTAATTTTATCAAATGTGATAGAATGTTTTTATTTTATAAAATTCGTTGCTAATGTGTAATACTTTTTGCGTTTAGGTCTGTTCGCCAAATGGCCCAAGAACAGTTCTTCCTCATGGCCACCCGGTGTTGTATGGGCCATAGGCCTCTTCTCTTCTTCATCACCCTCCTCTTCACAGTTTTAGGTGTAAGTGTCTTGTATATTTCTTTGAGATACAGATGGAGGTTTTTTCTTTAGTTGTAAAATTTTGGCGTTGGTTTAGAACACCTCATTACTTGTAGTCATTTTATCCTGTTCTTTTGTGTTCCAGAGCACTGCAAAAGAGCGGGCAAAGCACGCTGCTGATTACTTCACTCTTCTGAGGCACTTACTCAACTATGCATATAACAGCAACATTAATCTTCCTAATGCAGAAGTTCTCTTAAACAATGAGATCGACTGGTTAAAGCGCATCCGGGTATGTTCATTTACCTAAACTTTTTTTTTTTTGGAATTCAAAAAGTCAGAAAGTCAGAATTAATTTTTTTATATATACTTTTAGTGGGTGCAAATTTTAGTTTTTTTCTTTTTGTTTGTTTTTTGTCCTAGGATGAAGTGAAGAGGACTGGAGAGCCTGGGGTTGAGGAGACCATTTTGGAAGGTCATATTGGTGTCACAAAAGAGCTACTAGCTTTCCAGACCCCAGAGAAGAAATTCCACATTGGCTGTGAAAAAGGAGGTGCTAGTCTTATCAAGGTAAACATTTCAGTGTCAATCATTGGCCACTTCTGCTAAATAACAATAGCAACAACAAGAAGAAAGATCTTCTGTTTGTCACTGCATTGCAAATCAGACTAAATGATCTTCCTTTTTTTTTTTTTCTCAATGAACTCCTTATAGGAGTTAATGGACGACTTCCTGTTCCCAGCGTCTAATGTATACTTGCAATACATGAAAAGTGGAGAATTCCCCACTGAGCAGGCCATACCTGTGTGCAGCACCCCAGCCACTATCAATGCCGGCTTTGAACTGCTGGTTGCACTTGCTGTCGGATGTGTGCGAAATCTCAAGCAGATTGTGGACACATTAACTGATATGTACTATTTAGGTGTGTTCTAATGTTCATTCCTGATTCCTAGAAATGATGCACTCAGCCCCATCAGTTTTCATGATACATATTTATTTTATATATACCTTTAGGTTGTGAACCACTTACAGAATGGGAATATTTGCCACCTGTTGGTCCAAGGCCTACCAAAGGGTTTGTGGGTCTGAAAAATGCAGGTGCGACTTGCTACATGAACTCAGTGATCCAGCAGCTCTACATGATTCCTCCCATTAGGAATGGCATCCTGGCCATTGAAGGCACAGGCAGCGATGTGGATGATGATATGTCTGGAGACGAAAAGCAAGATAATGAGGTACTACTGCCTAACACGGTTCATTTCTGGAATCTCAGACTGCGTTGTGTTCATGATAATTTTATTTAAATGTTACAAATGAAAATGAATTATAAAGCAAAACGAGTATCTTTGAAGGAGGTCACTGTATGATTCGCTTAGCAATGTGAACGCAGTTGGTTTACTTAGTTTTTAAATTTGGGGTATTCCACATTTTTCTTGTAACAGACAGTGTGAATGAAATTTATTCACTTTTTGGTCTATATTTTGGTCTATAAAATTCAAAGTGCTTAACTGTTATTTTAGTATTATGTAATTACTGTTACAGTTTTTGTTTTGAATTGGCTTTTATTTGAATATATTTTATTCTGTTTAGCTTTAATTCCTGTTTCAGTATTCTTGGTATTTAAATTCTTAGTAATTCATTTAAACAAGATAGATTTTTTTATCTATTTGTTTTTCCAATACTAAAGAAATATATATTCAGCTTTATTTTAATTAGCAAAAAACAACTTTTAATCATTTTAATTAACAGTAACACTTGCACATTGCATGTTTAGCCATTAGCACTTGTGAATGAAAATGGGAGTACCATTGCCTAGGGAAAAGCTCAGGTGAAGGGGTGTGGCTTCTCATTTCCCAGTACAAATAAGCTCAGGTGTGTGCTTTATTAGCCCAGAGAGTTCTTGCAGCTCTAGCACTTGTTCTGGAAGCACACACAGTGGATTGTTCCTAGAGAGGTTGTGCTTTCAGTTTCTAATGACTGTTAAAATCATTACATTGAAATTACATTTCACCTTTTTAATCGATGAACTGCCCAATGATGACTATCATCCTTTCTCAGTACCAAGTGACTGACAAATTTAGCCATCTCTGGGGTGTTTATGCCATGTGGGCTTACCTTGGAGCTGAGGGCATTTTAACAAAGGTTTTCTTTAAATTATTATGCTATTGAAGTTACTTCACCATATTGAAAGTATTGCTTTAATTTTGCAGAGTAATGTGGATCCCCGAGATGAGGTGTTTGGCTATCAGCACCAGTTTGAAGACAAACCCTCTCTCAGTAAGTCGGAAGACAGAAAGGAATACAACATTGGGGTTCTGCGGCAGTTGCAGGTCATTTTTGGGCACTTGGCTGCCTCCAGGTTGCAATACTATGTGCCTAGGGGCTTCTGGAAGCAATTTCGGTAATTTAACTCTCTTTTTTTTTTTACTTTTTTTAAGACTACTAAACAAGGTGCTATTCTCTAAACTGGTGGTCTCCTTTTTCTGCAGGTTGTGGGGTGAACCAGTCAATCTGAGGGAGCAGCATGATGCCCTGGAGTTCTTTAACTCATTGGTGGACAGTTTAGATGAGGCTTTGAAAGCATTGGGTCACCCTGCCATGCTGAGTAAAGTGCTGGGTGGCTCTTTTGCTGACCAGAAAATATGTCAGGGCTGTCCTCACAGGTACATTGGAAATCTAATATAGGTTTTTTGCTTTGGTAGATCTTTGTGTCATAGTGTAACTCTCTCTGTACTATCTTTTCAGATATGAATGTGAGGAATCGTTTACGACGTTGAATGTAGATATTAGAAACCATCAAAATCTCCTTGATTCTATGGAGCAGTATGTGAAAGGAGACTTGCTTGAGGGTGCAAATGCCTACCACTGTGAAAAATGCAACAAGAAGGTGTGTGTTCTGTCTGTCTTAAGAATGTCTTTTGTTATTTAAGAGAACACCTATTAAGCTAAAGGTGCTGTGTCTCTGACAGGTGGACACAGTGAAGCGTTTACTCATTAAGAAGCTTCCTCCTGTGCTGGCCATCCAGCTGAAACGCTTCGATTATGACTGGGAACGAGAGTGTGCCATCAAGTTCAATGATTACTTTGAGTTCCCACGGGAGTTAGACATGGAGCCCTATACAGTAGCTGGAGTAGCCAAGCTGGAGGGCTCGGATGTACACCCAGAGAACCAGGTACTGCGCCAACATGATCTTTCTTTGATCTTCAAGTTGTCTAATTAAACTAAATATCTTTTTGGAATATTTTATATAGCTGAAGTTTTTAAACTGTCCTTAGCAACAGGTGGTCCAGCAGAATGAGCCGTCGGAGCCGGAACCCCCCTGCAGCTCTCGTTATCGTTTGGTGGGAGTGCTGGTCCACTCAGGCCAGGCTAGTGGAGGTCATTATTACTCCTACATCATTCAGAGGAACGGCAGTGGTGGTGAGGGGGAGAGGAACCGTTGGTATAAGTTTGACGATGGAGACGTCACTGAGTGCAAGATGGACGATGACGAGGAGATGAAGAACCAGTGCTTTGGTGGGGAGTACATGGGTGAGGTCTTTGACCATATGATGAAACGCATGTCCTACAGGCGACAGAAGCGCTGGTGGAATGCCTACATCCTCTTTTACGAGCGAATGGACACATTAGACAAGGACAGTGAGCTGGTTAAATACATCACTGAGCTCACAGTGACTAGCAAACCTCACCAGGTGAAGATGCCCTCTGCTATCGAACGTAGCGTGCGCAAACAAAATGTGCAGTTTATGCACAACCGTATGCAGTACAGCTTGGAGTACTTCCAGTTCATCAGGAAACTGCTGACCTGTAACAGTGTCTACTTGAACTCTCCTCCAGGTAAATCCAGTCATTGACCTTGCTCTATTCTCTGCTGTTGTAGATGGGATCAGGGCTGCAACATGCTGCTCATTTTGAATCCATTTTTCAAATCTTAGTTTTTTTTTTTTTTACTTATTGAGGGAAGTCCTGATATTAAAAAATACATTTTGGTAATATCTAAAAATTCTTTTTTTTTTTTTGTCTACCAAGACACTACTAAGCATTTATTTGATTCATTAAAAATATTGTGAAATACTACAACTTAAAATTAGTTTTCTATGTTAATATGTTTTAAATGTGATTTACACAGCCTGTATTTCGGCAGCCATTGCTTCAGTTGAGTTTTGCGTGATCTTTCAGAAAACATTGCGCACATTTGTTAAATTGGCTGTTGAAAAGTTGTGCTGTTTAATAGTTTTGTGCAAGTATTACAAAAGTAGTTTCCACAAAAAGTACTTTATAATAAGTTCTTGGTGTTTTGGGTTATACAATCGGTATATATTTTCATTTTATGATCTCTGTTTGCATTGTGCAATAGCGAAAACTTTGCTGGCATTCATTCAGAAAATATAAAACGTAACTTGTTGCTGGTGATAGTTGAACAGCTCAGTAAAAAAAAGTTGCAGCTTTCTCATTTTCCACAAGAAATTGTGCTTTTAGGTTCACCATTAGCGTCTGATTGTGTTTGGGAAATGGGTTTCCTTTTTTCCTCATTACATATCATTCTTATTGCTGCTGCTGCAGAATAATCTATTCCAGGGGGATGGTGAAAATCGTTTGTAGCATTAACGATTATTTTATTTGTGGCTCTTAGGTCAAGACCAACTTTTGCCTGAAGCAGAAGAAATGGCTATGATTAGTATACAGCTCGCTGCTAGATTTCTCTTCAGTACTGGATTTCACACCAAGAAAGTTGTCCGCGGCCCTGCTAGTGATTGGTAAGCCTTGGAGAATTGTGTGTTTTTGTTTTTTCAGGCACATGCTTTCCTGTGTTCTTCAACGGTTAGTTAATTCCTCATTTCCTTTATTTCAGGTATGATGCTCTGTGCATCTTGCTACGGCACAGTAAGAATGTGCGTTACTGGTTTGCACACAACGTCCTCTTTGCATATCCAAACCGCTTCTCTGAGTACCTGCTTGAGTGTCCCAGTGCAGAGGTTCGAGGGGCCTTCTCCAAACTCATTGTATTCATTGCACATTTCTCCCTGCAAGATGGTCCCTGCCCTTCACCCATTACTTCACCTGGACCTTCAAGTCAGGTACGCCTCAAATCTAGATTTCTCTCATTCATGGGAAATCAGAGTGTCTGAAATTTAGAACTCATTCCACAAGGTTCATATATGTTCTATATTATTTGTTCTTTTGTGTTAGAGCTGTGATAATTTGAGTTTAAGTGAGCACTTGTTCCGTGCCGTGCTTAACCTGCTGAGAAGGGAAGTATCTGAGCATGGCCGTCACCTGCAGCAGTACTTCAACCTTTTCGTCATGTATGCCAACCTTGGTAAGGACCACTCACCACCCTTAAGGTCTGCATTCATGTGGGCTTGCTTGCTGTCCTGTCTCACTCCAATTTTTTCTCTCAGGCTTGGCAGAGAAGACGCAGCTGTTGAAGCTTGGGGTACCAGCTACCTTCATGCTTGTGGCTCTAGATGAGGGCCCCGGCCCTCCCATTAAATACCAGTATGCTGAGCTCGGAAAGCTCTATACTGTCGTCTCGCAACTGGTTCGCTGCTGTGATGTGACATCGCGTATGCAGTCCTCAATCAATGGTGAGAACTGTATAAATTGCTGCAAAATGTGTGTATTCTGATAAGAAAGTAGTCTGTAGGCTTTTACATATAGTTTGGTCACCCTCGCCCAATGAAGATGCTCATCCTTGCTCAGGACTTACTGACTGACACACAGCCATCTCCAGGCATAAGTGCCAGGTTGGCATTGCATGGAGCTGAGGGCATTTACAGAGTCAAGCCAATAAAATGTTTGATCTGTTGACACACTTTTTTTTTTAAATTGATTTGTATTGAAAACATTTTCCAGACTACAAGCCGGGATATGAGCTGACATTTCCACATGTTGACATTTTTAGGAAACCCTCCTCTGCCAAACCCATATGGTGACCCCAACATCACCGCTCCCATCATGCCTCTGCAGCAGCTGGTGGTGGACATCCTCTTTGTGCGCACCAGTTATGTGAAGAAGATTATTGAGGACTGCAGTAACTCGGAGGACACTATCAAACTCTTGAGATTCTGCTGTTGGGAAAACCCTCAGTTTTCCTCCACTGTGCTGAGTGAACTACTGTGGCAGGTGAGAAAGATTACCAGTATTCATCTTTGAAAAGATTTGCTTACAACTTAAGGAACATTGTGAATATTGCAGGTTTTTTTTCTTTTAAATAAATGCACATTTTGTTTAGCCATTCAGTGTCCTAAAGACTGTCTTTGGATAAACTGGTTTCCTGCAGTCTCCCTCTTGCAAATTGGGATTGTGAGGAAAATTTTAGACTAGTATTTTAATAACATCTGGTTTAAACTAAAATGGCACAATGCTATTGGAAGGTCTGTGAATCCGTGTGAATGGTCTGTTAATTCTAACGTTGATGTTAAATGTATATAAAATTTCCACTATCATCTAGCCATGTTTACAGATTGTTATTAACATTGGTGTTTTTGCATAGGTGGCATATTCATACACATATGAATTAAGGCCTTACCTGGACTTGCTCCTTCAAATCTTGTTTATTGAGGACTCATGGCAGACTCACAGGTTGGTTTTGCCTTTCCACTTAATTTATCCCAAATAACTCTGTGAACCAACGTACGAAGAAAAGCCCCAGAACAACGGTTAAAATCACAGTTGTTATGGAGTACTACAGTTTAGTTCCTAGAGTGAAGCCCTTAATATTTAGGGGTCTTGAGCTCCTTTTTTAGATTAAATTCCTGAGTGTCATGCTCTGCGCTTTTCCTGTGTTTGTTAGGATCCACAATGTGCTGAAGGGAATCCCTGATGACCGTGATGGGCTTTTTGACACCATTCAGCGCTCCAAAAATCACTACCAAAAGAGAGCTTACCAGTGTATCAAATGCATGGTGGCTCTTTTCAGCAACTGTTCAGTGGCCTACCAAATTCTTCAGGTGAGCTTCATAATGACTTGGCATGTGATTGGGTCTGTTTTTGAAGAGGTGTAAAAACGGATTATGGCTTGCCTTTTCCAGAGCAATGGAGATTTAAAAAGGAAGTGGACCTGGGCAGTGGAGTGGCTTGGTGACGAGCTGGAACGGAGGCCGTACACTGGAAACACCCAGTACACTTATAACAACTGGTCTCCTCCTGTCCAGAGCAATGAGACTTCTAATGGATACTTCCTGGAGCGCTCCCATAGTGCCCGTATGACTTTAGCCAAGGCCTGTGAGTTGTGTCCAGAAGAGGTTAGTGATGGCTAATGCCACCTCTCATTGTCTGTAACATTAGTGCCAGTATGTTTAATATTTGAAGTCTAATCATGCATGTGTGCTTCTACCCATTAGAGATTTTTAATAATTACATTTGTATTAGTTTTTGCATGGTTGCCTTTTAAGAACCCCTTTCTGTAAATACTGATAATTCTATTGTAATGTAGAGAAACTGGTGGTGTTGTTTTTTTAAATCACTGAAATCTTGCACAATGATTGTATTTTGAGGTTTTAAATCAATATTTATTTGATTTGATCTAGAAATATTTTGTGCTAAATAGCCACGCTTAACTATAGATAGGGCTTTGAGTTTTCGACTTTTATTTCCAGGTTTTCATTTTTATAACGCAAAGCAGTTACAAATGTTGATATTTGCATAAATTTAAGTTTTATTACGTTTACACTTGGTTTCATGCTATATTTTTTGTTTGTTTGTTTTAAACCTATTTCTATTGATTTGCAAAAACAAGGCGCTTTGTCTAGTTTAATCGGTAGCACGTTTCCACAAATGTTAAATGTATGCAGCCATAGATGCATAATTTGTTGAAACAGTATGCAATATTAACTGCCGTTTCAAAATAGTGTCACTTAACGAAGCACGAGGCGGTATCTGAAGAGGACGCTGGCCGGAACCCGTCCTCGACACAGCAACTTTTGCCAGGGGAAGTGACAGGCCAACAACAGCACACCGTAAGACTCGTATGGCCCGGCCACACTGGTGCCATCTGCGTAACTTTTTGGTGTTCACAGGCAGAACCATCTTCCACCTCCCTCAAAAACAACTCAAAATCAACTGTTATTTCGTCCTCATCTCAATGTGTCCAAACTGTTCTTTTTACACAACTACGTGTCTTAATGTGGCAACTAAGTGATCGAAAACTCTAAGCCTTGGCTATAGTGAACAGATGAGTTGGAGGTCTTTGTGTCTGGTGTTTTTTCTTTCTCCTTTGATTATATATATATATTTTTTAATTTTTGGATTGTGAAGTGTTCTGGTCATCTGATCTAATAACAACCTGCACTTCTTGGAAGCTTTTGTGTGAATATGCAAATTTGGATGCAGTGTTCGATATGCTTTCCATTCTGATTATTATTTATTTTGTTTTCAGGAGACTTTTAAGTGTTAGTCACGCCACTGTCTAATCCAATGCCTCCTAAAAGCTTCCTAAAGTTCAAAAAAACAATTTAATCAAATTTACTTGGTTTGTGTTGTCCAGTTATGATGTTCCCTCATCTGTCTTTGGATTTCATTAAGTCCCCCTAATAATTAGCAACTTTTTTGTCAAACCTATAAAGCCTTGAACTTTTTCTATTTTATTGAATTTTCTTGTTTTATATCCTAAAAGGACTCTTAATGGAGGACATATCCCTGCTTAGTATTAAGCAAACAGTTAAATATTTAATTGTATGTAGATAACATGTAAATCTAGCACTCAACTTTATTTGTGATTGTTTTAGGAGCCTGATGAGCAAGAGGCCCTTGACGAGCAGGACACGTCTCCTCCAGAGGACACAGCTCTGTACCCTCACTCTCCAGGCACAAAGTTTCAACAGGTACTGAGCTTCAGAGTCACGCAAACCTCATGCTACTTTTAGGCATCTCTTAAACCATATCTTTGCTTAGCTTTAAGTTTGTTGTAGTTTACTATTAGATGAATAAAGATTTGACAAGCTTGGCCATTTAGATGCTTTTGGGAAAATGCATTTATTTCATCAAATGATTTAAACTTTAGATCAAACGATTTTTTTAATTTACTTTTTTTAGTCACTCGTTATTTCTTATTGTCATTTGTGGTTTAATTTTTTTTTTTGTGTGTGTCTTTTCAGCAGAATAACCTCCCGCATACGCAGCCGTACACTGGCCCTGCAGCACAGCATGTCAATAACCCTCAGCATCCAGGCCCACGAGCACAAGAGAACTGGGAGCCCCCTGAGGAGGTGCCGCCCAGCCAGACTAAAGACTAACGATATGTTGTCACACTGTCCTCCATCTGAGTTCTCCAGCGAGATACTCGAATCCAGAGCAAGGCCAGGCCCCACCATGCTGCTCTACTCCAGAGCCCGTGTAACCAGAACATTCAGCTTCCCTCAATTTCTAACCCTGGAGTGGAGAGTCTCTTCACCGTCTGCTCTGCAGTATTAACTGTCAAAAGTGTAACTTGCAGTGGACTGTGCATATTGTTTGTAATAATAAAACGGGCCTGTCGCACTTGTCTCATGACAGAGGTGTACATACTATGTTAATGTTTTGACTGTTCAAAAGCAACAGCGTGTGTGATGCTGTTGGGAGACTGCAAATTTATGAAAATAGAAAAACAACAAAAAAAGAAGCAAATACAACAGTGAAAGACAAAAAAAATAAAAATCCCTGTTTTATCCCATGCTCAGTAGTAAGGTTTGGGCCGTTTGGGTCATTCTGCTTTTGATCATACATTATATTCATGTCAAAGCTTAACCGGCTATGGCACCTCGTGAGCAAGAGTTGGCCATAGTTTGTGAACGGTTGGGTTATGATCTTGACGTTTAGTTGATGTGAATGGGGTGATGCAACTTTATTCTGGAAATTCCTATTGCCTTTTTTTTTCTTTTCTTTTTTTTTCCCTTTTTCTTTTTATTTTCTTTTTTTTTTCTCTGGTAATTCAATAATTTGAAAGCTCCAGCTGACACGCTGTAACATCTTAGCATGGCTTCACATCAATCTAGTATAGCCGAAGGGTGATTCTGCTATTTTTTTTCTCCATGGCGATTTGGAAGAGTCCTTTTGTTGGTCCCCTCCTCCATATGCTCTTCTAGATTTGATGTTTTCGAAGCAATGTGGCTTTACAATTGCACACGTTTCCTCAGATAAATATTTGGCTGTCGCTTTTTTTGGTGGGATAAATGCTTAGGTTTTGATGATAGGAACTTTAGAAAGAGAAAATATATGCAACAGTTTATGCCAGGATGCCTGGAACATTAGTGGACAGAACTCGTTTTGCTTCTTTGTCACGACCGTTGCGTCAGACAAATGACCTCCTGGCAATTTAGTGGGTCGCCTGACTTCACCTGATCCCTGTTCGCATTCGTGTACTCGAAAAGAGCCTGTTTTGGGGATTCTTCATTTAAGGAGAGTGAACGTTAAAAGCAGGGTTGTACCATAAAATAACTGCTGGTTAGTCATGTTGCAACTTCAGTTTGTAAAGTCTCTTGGATTAAAGGAGTAAACATCAGTAGATACTGTATGTATTTAATTGGTAACTTGAATGCTTTTTTTTTTTCTCTCGGATTTTGTTGGAAAAAAATACCAAATACTCCTGCAAATGAAAATATTCTGCCCATCATATATTTAAATATTTTGCTGTTTTATTTTATAGAATTTATTTTGTTGTATTTCACTAAAAGAAAAATAGAATTTGATTTAAGAGGAACATTTTTGTCCTTGTGTTATTTTTAAAGATTATTGACTGTACAGAGTTCTTCGCCCTGTTTTCTGCCGACTTTTGTTTTGGCCATGATGTGACGTTGAATTCTGAAGCCACAGTCACAATGTTGACTTTTCACTTTGTGAGGTTTTTGTGCACAGAAATATTAGAGAAAAGCATTGCGCCCTTCGAGAATAAAGAAAAGAAATCAGGAAAATGTCTGTCTGTTATTGCTAAGCTGCAAGTTGTTTTGTTTTGATTGTTTCAAGTACATTTTATAATCACTGTATAGTGCACCGCTCTATTGGCACAGTAATGAAACGCATGATCTTTGTCGTTAGGTTAGGAATTAAGTTTTAAATGGCCGACATAAGTGTCATTTATTTTTATTTATTTTTTTTAAATTGAGATTTATACATCATCTGAAAGATCTAAGAATAAAGCTTTCCATTGGTGAATTGTTTGTTAGGATTGGACGATATTTGGCTGAGATAAAAATATTTTAATACCTACAATCTGGCAAAAAAAAAATCTAAATATTGAGAAAATCTCCTTTAAAGCTAAATAAATTCCTTTGCTATGCATAATACTAATAAAGAAATTAAGTTTTATATGTTTAAAAAATATACCAAATATTTAGATGGAACATGATCTTAATGTACTAATTATTTTTTTTACATAAAATAAAAATAGATGATTTTGATCCAAAATATGTATTTTTAGCTTTTGCTGCTAATGTACTTATGCTATTTACCACTTGTTTTGTGGTCCAGGGTAATGTGTTTTAAGTCACCTAAATGAATGGGAGTATTTTTATGGAATGTCAGTAACATGCTTATAAACCTGTTAGTGTGGGTCATGCAGTTGAAAAGCTTAAGCTTGTTTTACACCATTTTTTCCCTTCTTAATCTATTCCTAATTAATTCTGACACTGCAACAAATAAAATTCATTAAACCCACATGAATACATTTTCCTCAGAAAAAACAATCCTGTTTCACTACAAGAAAGGCTTTTCAACTAATAAAACTGTGTATCTCTTTGAAAATATTTAATCGTTTTTACGTTTAAATGCAAAATTTGCACATCTTACAAGGCTGATACTTCACTCTTAGATTGAGTTTACCTGCTATTCTTAAACCAGACTTAATAATACCCATAGGGGCAGTTTCCCGAGCAGGGTTTAAGACTAGTCCTAGATTAAAATAAATGTTAAGAGCTGTCTAAACTGGAAAAAGCTTGCACTGAGATATCAGTCATTGCCATTGTTTGGTCTTAAAATGCTCACAGATAATGCATTTTTGTAAGACATGTTTCTAAAAATTCTTAAATGTCCTAAATTAGCAAAGGCCTAGTCATGGCTTAATCTAGTCCCTGTCCAGGAAACCGGACCCTTATGTCAATCTTAATACATGCAGGTGCTGAAATGATTTTTAGCAGGAATGAAGTCTGAGCTCAGAATGTGAACTGCTTAAGAAACACTAGAAATTTGTCATACCGGTCCAGACACTAAGACGACACGCAGAAAGCAGTTACAAATGTATTTTTAGAAATCAAATTGAATCTCATCTTTACTAGTTATATATTCATCTAAGGTTTATGCCGTTTTCAAGACCAGGGTTCCCAGTTGATCAGAGAACAATTAGAATAATTTGATACTTTAATCCTAATTTTGTATCTTTTACTAACTCTTTCATGTCTGTATACCCATTTAAAATGACACTTTCCCTCACAGTGGAAACTCTTTATTATAGAACCCCAACTTCTAAAAACGAAATATTCACCTATTACTAATCTAAAATTAAAAAGCAGGCACTATATGCCATTCTAATATATATTATATATATATATAAAAAAGTGTGTGTATATTATACACACTTTTTTTTTTTTTTGGTAATTTGATTATACTTAGTGTTTGTTTTCACGCTTTTGATGTTGTGCAATGTTCCTATAAAAACAGACATCAAGAGGCAAAGGAAATTTGTTGAGACACTTTTTATTATGAAGATGCACATTAGTTTTCCTTGTCTTGGACGGTCTTTGTTCCACGCAGTCTGCCAGTACGACGGGCAGCGATGAGACCGACCTTGCGTCCAGCAGGTGCGTCCCTCCTGATTGTTGAGGGCTTGCCAATATGCTGATGGTTACCACCACCGAAGGGATGCTCAACAGGCTGGAGAACAAACAGCACAGGTCAGATTAAAAACCAGCGTTTAGGCAACAAATCAGAATCTGAAGTTACCTGGAATCACAAAGAAATAAAAATGAAGTTTGCTTACGTTCATAGCCACACCACGGACACGTGGCCAGCAGTTCCTCTTGGCCTTGTACTTGTGGTATGCACGTCCTGCCTTCAAGATGGGTTTGTCAATACGACCACCACCAGCAACAACACCTTTAATGCGAAATAACAGACTTCAGTTTATATTAAAGACTAGGAGATTCAAAATAAGCATTTGCTATTTCAAGGATTTCCAAACTTTGCGAGATGAACCTCTTTTGGCATTTTAAAGTACCAGCTGAGATTTAGGTGGTTCATAGTTTTGACATAGGTCGGGTAACTTTTAGAAGAACTTTAAAAAGTGTTTTATTTTTAAACAAACCCCTTTAAGCTTGAGGAACCCTGTACTACAGAATAAAGCCACAAATGATCTACTCAAATAAAGATCCCTATGATTACAGCATATTTCAAAACAGAGGTTCAACAGCAATTGTTCTTTTATGAAAGATCGGGGGGAAAAAGGATTTTGCTAATTGAAAAATCAAGTCTGATTTATAACCAGGCAATGCAAGGAACACAGTAGAATATTCACCAAAACTTTCTGATCTTGCCAAAAACCTTCATGTTCGCTTACCAACAACAGCTCTGTTTGCAGAAGAGATGACCTTTTTGGATCCAGATGGGAGCTTGACTCTGGATTTCTTGGTCTCGGGGTTATGGGAGATGACTGTGGCATAGTTTCCGGATGCACGAGCAAGTTTGCCTCGATCTCCAGGCTTCTCTTCCAGACAGCAGACAATGGTACCCTCGGGCATGGTGCCAACGGGGAGCACATTGCCAATGTTCAGCTGGGCTATAACAGTCCAAATCACATCGATCAACATGTGCGCATAAGACCAGATGTGTTTGACCAATTCTCAACTCTGCATTACCTTTCTTGCCACAGTAGATGAACTGCCCAGTGTGGATGCCTTCAGCTGCAATGAACAGCTCTGTCCTCTTCTTGAAGCGGTATGGGTCACGGAACATCACCTTAGCCAGGGGAGCTCCACGGCCAGGGTCGTGAATGATATCCTAGAGGAAAAAAACATTTTTCTTTATAATTCCCCTCTTCGGATGACAAGTGATCGTTTCCTTAGTTTCACAACGTTACCTTCACTATCCCCTTGATGTAGCCATGGCGTTCAGCGAAGTCAATATGACGGAGTTTAGCAGCACCTTTTCTGTGCTTGACATGGGCTTTGAAGACGGAGCCCGCACCTTTTCTCTGTCCCCTGATCACACGTCCCATTGCGGCCTGTAGAAATAAGCAATAACACATTTAATAAGACATTTCAATGCTGTATTTACAGACAAGCAGGCCTCACGTGGCCACCATTCACATTACAAAGAAAAGGCTGCAATGAAACGTGCATATATTAACTTGTCAGTCTGCTTAACATCTGCTTGTTTAGTAACAGAAGGAATAAAGTCATTGGAACTAGGAATAACATTCAGATGACGTTAAACTTTATTTTTTAAACACACTGACAGCCTATTATAACACAGACTATTATACATTCAGAAAAGACTTACGAATAGCTAGTAGTGACCGGTGTCCTGCACTAACGAAACCACGAACGGTTTATAAACAATGCATAATAATTTGCTGCTTAACAAATTTATTAAGCCTGTTCGGTTGAAATGAAGTCTGAAAGTCTTTACGGAGTCACCGGGGCTCTAGGCCACAACATGATCGCCGACGATACATCACTACTTCTCTCATAAATATCACATTCAGTTTCAATACTGACAGACCCGAAAGAGCATAGATATGTCCTTAGATATTATGTTGACATTATACGGCTTGTTGTATACGTGGATGGTGAACTTTAAACAGTGATTGTAATCAGATTGAGCAGAGAGACAGAAGATTGTTTCCCATACCTAAACTCCGATGACGGAAAGAGGAAGTAAAAGGGAACGATGGGGATTTTCTTCCGGAGAAATGGGCGGGGGAGAAGGGGGTCAAGTACCCGGATGTGTGTTCAGTTCGCGGTCCGCCCCCTAGAGGCTAAACGAGGAAACCGTCTGAAATTAAAGCAACGAGCGTATTATCTTCAACTGTGACACAAGCATAGTTGCTCCCAATATGTTATTAATGTAGTATCACCTTCTGGTGTATGTATCGTGATAATGATGATAACACGCGTATGTTTCTATAGTAGGCTAAACAAAGCATGAGGAGGCAGCATCGATCAAAATGGATAAAATTGCTGTCTGTTGTTTAGAAAAATATATTTGTGTTGTTTTCTGTTTTTGTAAAATGCAGTCTTTACCGTCCTCACATGCACACTAGTCTTAATTTGTCCACCATTATCTGCATCATACACATGTTTGTATATATATAGAAAGAAATTTTAAACAAGAACACATGAGGGTTACAAATAAAAAAGTAATTTAATTACAAATTATATACAAATTAAAACAGGAAAGTACATTAGAATGTATTTGTAAATAATGTAAATAAATAAATAGTTACACAATCAATCATTTTAGAAGTTATTTATACATTTTAATAATATTGGAAGGTTTTACAGCTTTTAGATGAGATTCTTTAAAATGATGGTTAAAGCTAAAGTAAATCAGAAGTGAATATTTTACAATTAGGCTAGGTTTAAAGTTACAGTATCAGTCTTTGTTAATGTCCCCTTCATGCTTTCACCTTAACTGCTGAAATGTAGATGAAAGAATGCAAGAAGTAAAGATGCTGAAATTTGTAGCCAGAATAAATTGTAGAACAAAAATTGAATTAATGTGATAGGGATTCTTCCTCTTCTTGGGAAAAAGAGCAGAGTGCAGAAAGATTTTGTATGAATTTACTTCAATATTTGTAGCAGAGGTAATACTGGTGAAAAATTATAAAAATATTTATTGTTAAATACAATTAGTTTGGCACTGTTCATACTTACAGAAAATTAACATTTGGATAAACTGCCAACCACTTTCCATAAGCTTTAAAAGATGAAGCATTAACAAAGTTTCTCAAAAATGTCCATATTATTAACCTCTTGAATAAATAATTAATGATAATTAAATACAAATTACAATATATTTTATAAGACATTAAAAATAACAACTTGGAGCAATGGAATTTGTAGGAATAATATATTCCCATTTATCCCATATTTAACAATAACATCAACATAAACATAAGTATAAAAATCTCCACTGTTGCTTATTAAATCTGAGATGAACACCCTTGGGGAACCAATAAGCATAAGGGAAGAAAACAGATGTGCGAACTGATAAAACATGATTATTCCCAATAATATGTGGGTAAATTATATTAGCTTTCATGAGTTAAAGCTATCTAATGGAAGTTTGAAAGCTTCATAAAGGAAGAACACCATTTTTAGAAATTAATAATAAATGCATAATAAATAATTTTACGATGAAAATCTTAAAAGTGAGCCTTAAAAGTGCTATAAATAGACGAATCCTAAATATACGCAGTGTATTTCAAATACACACATTATCTGAAAATGACCTGCTTACGAGATTTACCTCTACCTTTAGAAGAATACATACTGCTACAAAAAAGTAGCAGAAAATAATGATAGACACGTGATGAATAAAGTTAACTTGGGCTTAACTGTGCCAACCAGAAGTAGAAAAAAACCTTC
>JAUMHR010000056.1:12915586-12937781 GCA_032361145.1 Enteromius fasciolatus
ATCATTACGTGATACTAACACGGAATTATGCTTTAAGAGTTCGTGGTTATTTCACGCAATTCTGTGAGATCAGGTTGATCCCTCCGTAAATGCACTGAACATAATATTTGTGCTGAACTGTTCTGTAAAAAAGTGTTACAATCTCTTTAGAAGTGCAAACAAAGTAGTTTCACTTTCACAGTGAAACACAACGTCTCCAGAACATGTCGTCTGTGGCAACTTTACAGCAAGAATAATCTTCTTGCAAGGGTAAAAACATGATAAATAGATTTTTACTTCTTAATAATGTCTTTATGTAAAAGTCTTGATAACATTATAAAGGGACTTTAGAGAACAGTACAAAATAATAAAAATTTGATGGGTATGTATATGTGTGTTTGTCTGTATTCAGCCTCTTACATCAAGCAATGTGTGGAGGTGATGGTCCTGAAAGACGCTGTGTAGAAAGTCCAGGTCTTTCTCACTGCAGTCCGTCAGAGCATGGATTTCCTCCAAACTGTCTAGCACTTGTGACACAGCCCCTTTACATATACACACAAACACAAATGACCACACACTTAAATACCCAAGAAAAGCATTAAGTTGATTTGAAAGAAGCAGGCAAGCACTGTAAGGGGACAGACGGTGACACCTACTTTCCGCTGCTAGTAGTCCTGCAGAGTGGCCAGCGTAGAGACAAGCAACAAGCATCATTTAACAAAACATTGATGATTTTGATGTGAACAGATAGGATTAATGGCACTTTAAGGCACCAATATGTAGATGTTAGGGGTTAATAAGGAACAAAGCTGTATCTTTAAGGCCTAGTGACAGCTTTGTACCTTTTTTCTTTAAAGTCTATGTTAAGGAAACCTCTTTATTAAAAAATGTGACTTATTAAATCCTGTGTTAAGTGTTGTGAAACATAAAACAAGACACAAAACAAGTGTCTGTGGCTGCTTAAAAATAAATATTTTATTCAGTGTCAAGGCATTGCTAAGCAGTTCCCAAGGCATTATCTCATTGTTTCAAGTCAAAAGAGCCCACCCTAAATTTTAATCCCCCTGCTCACGTCTCTCTTTCTTGATTATGTGTGATTTTTTTGGTCAATTTTATTGCCTGCCGGTTAGTATTGCTGGCCATACTAACTGTTAGGCTTGTCTTAGCATGCTACTACAAAGCTTAATCTTTTTCTCTGTCAGAAAGATAACATCAAAATAACCAAAACACTGTCATAAGAGACTACAAATCTCAAAAAGACATCTCTACAGGAAGAGAGAGTGGGTGGGAGCTGATCTCTGCTGGTTGCTGTACCTGATGAAGTAGGGTCTTCAGAGAAGTCAGGCAATTCTTCAGGTGGATCGCCATAGAAAGAGTTAAACTTGTGACTGGAAACTGCAGCAAGCACGGCACCCTGTCAAACCATACATATAGATCAACTCATACATATAGATCAACTCAACTCAGGAAACTCAAATTTCCTGTGACTGGCTGCCCTAATTTTTTATGGTATGTGTTACACGGCAGAATATTAATGTGAATTGTGAGCAGCTGTTAAGGCAATATACAGAGACAGTAATGTGCTAATGTCTCACTTTTAGTTTCCTCCTGGCATTGAACTTCCTCAGCTGCTCGACCGTCTCAGGAAGGTGGATCTTGTAGGCATAGCGGTCTCTCTCCTAAAATGAAATGCACACTTCCAATGGTGCTTTTTCATCTTATTAAGGAATTACAAATCAAGTCCAAAAAAATAAATAAAATAATAATAATTTTTATAATTTTATTTAGCAAGTACACATAAACGAAACATCAGTAAGTTCAGATAAGCAGATGTTTCTTGAATGCTGTAGATACCTTGAGCCAGGGGTGATTGAGAGCTTCATACACCGTGATCCTCTCTGCAGGGTCCAGCATCAGCATACGACGCACCAGGTCTTTGGCACTCTCTGAGATCTGGCCCCACTGCCGGGGATTCATCTGTAAACCAAACGCATGCAACACCAATGCTCAGATCCTGCCAACATTTCCACTGACAATGATGACACACACCATTAATGACTTAAATTGTAGTTTGTTCATATAGCTTCATAAAAATGTTGGTCTAGTACGGCCCACTTTTATGCTCCATTTAAATTCACCCTTCACTTTAAATTGTGTGGAAAGGACAAAAAAAATTTAATGAAAAGATTCAGCCAAAAATGGAACTTAAAATTCTTAACCTTCATTTTCTAACCAAATTCAAGAACTGGAACTAAACAAAGTTGTTTTGAACAATTTATGTGGTAAGATTTTAATCTGACGTTAGTAGTTCCTGATTTAAAATCAGGTCAGTGTGCAGTCAAATACTCAAGGCCTAAAATGTCTTTATTCAGTTTAGACAAATGAAAAGGAGCTGTATAGGACACTGGCTCTAATGTACTGGTGACAAAGGGATAGACCAAATGATGAACCAAGTGATTTATGTGTATTAAGTAGCAGTCTTACCTCAGACCTTAAACAAATCAGTATATGTTGCCGCTTTCACCTCACTTCAGGCAAATTTTGGAGGCCTTGAGGATATTCCCAGCATGTCTTTATTTAATCTTAAGAGACCTTGCAATTCTAACCTTATATTTTCCTTTTATGATTGCTTCAAACAGGCGCTCTTTGGTGCCATAAAAGGGCAGGCAGCCACTCAAGAGGATGAAGAGGATGACTCCGCAGCCCCAAACATCCACAGGTTTCCCGTAGGGTTCTCTTTTCACCACCTCAGGGGCCATGAAGTGCGGAGTGCCCACCCGGCCTGCGGCACAAACAACATGTGACATGTGAGCATCCATTCAAATACATACAAAAGAGCTGTCGTAGATACAAGGTTTAAACAAGTCATTGCCAAATCATTGCCTGAATGATTTAAAATCAAACTCAATTTATGAAGTGATACTGAGTGAGAGTTTAGTCCTTTAAAATAAGGAACTGTATTCATAATTAGTCTTTTGTGATACGAATGAAACCATATAAAGAGTTTCAGTTCTTCAAGCCAAAATAAATGAAAATATTTCCTATAAGGTTTGTGTTTCAATTACATGTTTTTACTACATATTAATCTTCTCAACTAGAAATTTCTATATGCATCCACTAAAGCACTTGGCATGCAGTGCAGGTTCACAGGAAAAGTTGATGTGTTACAAGTTTAACCTATAAAAGGATTTTTCCAAGTACCTCCAGCCACTAATCCGGACTCTCCTAGCTGTATAGCCACACCAAAGCCACCAAGCTTCACCGGAGCAGAATTCTCCTTTGATGCCAGCAATACACAATGAGGCTGCAAAAAAACAAAATAAAAAAAAAAACATGTTAGACCACACTGAAATTAAAATTAGATGTCAATGAAACTGAAAGTTATATATATATATGTCACCCATGAGTGAAATGAGTATATGTGACCCTGGACAACAAAACCGGTCGTAAGTGTTAATTTTCCAAAATTAAGATTTGTACATGATAAGAAAGCTGAATAAATAAGCTTCCCATTGATGTATGATATGGATGGATAGGGCAATATTTAACCGAGATACAAATCTGGAATCTGAGGGAACAGAAAAATCTAAATGCTGAGAAAATCCCCTTTAAAGTTGTCCTAATGAAGATCCTATCAATGCATATTACTAATCAAAAATTCAGTTTTAATATATTTTCGTTAAGAAATTGACTAAATACTTGGAACATGATCTTTACTCATTATCCTAAAGATTTTTGGCAAAAAAAGAAAAATCAATCATTTTGATCCATACAATGTATTTTTGGCTATTGCTACAAATATACCCCAGCGACTTAAGACTGGTTTTGTGGACCAGGGTCACATATAATTAAATATTATATTATAATATAATCATAATTAAATTTATATACACTTTAAACTGTTCATCTATCCGTTTCGGTGATCACGTCATTTAAGGGGGAGGCGAAATAGGGTTTTCAGAAGTGCTCTCCCCCTTTAAGAGTGACTGCACTTTGTTTTAATTCTAACTGGTGCACAGCTGTGCTTTGAGAGGTGCACGAGTTTAGAGGAACTAAAAAAGGAAGCTTAAACAAGGAAGCTTGCAAAGACCGATCTGAATTGAGATAAGAAAGAGACATACAAATAGAAACACAACAGAGAAGTTCTCTGACGGACAGAACTCACAAGGTAAGTTACTATACAATTACCTATTACCTGTGAATCAGACATTCTGTTGCATTTCAAGGCATTAAAAATTCTTTTTTTTTTTTTTAATCTAAGGTCTGATATAAACACACGCCATGACAAAAAACAATCCTAATTTAAACTGCCAGACAGACAACACCAGCTTGCAGGTCCCGCTGGCTATTTTCTATGCGCTCTTCTTCCTGTTTGGGTTGTCTGGGAACCTGCTGGCTCTTTGGGTGTTTCTGCGGGTACATCCGAAGAAAAACTCAGTTCGCATTTTCCTCATTAACCTGGCGCTGGCCGACGTGCTTCTCGTGATCTGCCTTCCTTTCCGAGTGTTGTACCATTCCAACAACGACCAGTGGGTGCTGCCGCCACTACTGTGCCGGATGGTGGGCATTATCTTTTACGTGAACATGTACATTAGTATAGTTTTACTGGGCTTAATTAGTGTAGATCGTTATCTGAAGTTTCACAAGTCGTCCTGTAGGCAGGTGTTCCTGCATAGCCGATGGAGCGTGCTTCTCTGCGGCGTCATCTGGGCTGTGGCGTTTGTTTGTGGCATTTGCCTCATCTTCCTGAACGTAGAACAAGGTGAATCCCAGCAGTGTTTCCAATACAAAACACTGCATAAAACCAAATGGAAAGCCTATTTCAACTTTGCCATTGTGGGTATGTTTTGGGTGGTCTACAGTGCGTTGGTAATCTCCTACGGAAAGATCGGCATGAACCTCCTAACAACCTCCAAAAACAAACCGGATTTCCCAAATGCTTCCAAGTACAACAAAACAGCATGGAAGTCCTTCTTTGTGCTCTTCCTCTTCACTCTATGTTTTGTGCCCTACCACACTGTAAGGATTTTTTATATCATGTCACAGATAGCCAAAGACACCTCTTGCGAATGGATAAGCGTGTTGGATAAAACCAATGAAGTAGTTCTGCTACTGTCTGCCTTTAATAGCTGTCTGGACCCAGTCATGTACTTTTTGTTCTGTAGTTCTATTCGCAAAGTGATTCTGAAGACCATCTGTAATAGCTTCTGTCAGCAAAACGACAGAAGACTGATCAGTTCTATTGACACTCCGCAGGAGCTGCCGAATATCAGTGCAGCTGTGCCTATGGCAAACGCTCAGGATGCCCAAGCTACCAAAAACAAAGTGGCGCTATAAATGTTTTTGAAACATATGAGCCATGTCTAAATGTACATATAGTATATTTTGTAATTATGCAAGAATGTGAATATTTACAAAGGAAAACTAACACTGTGCATGTATTTTCTCATCAATATTCATCAGAAACACTACTTTCTTAAATAAGTGACATTGTATTTTACCAAATTATCATAACGTTATTTACTGCATCATGAAATAAAAAAGAACAACATATTTTAAGCATTTATTAATTAAATAATTTACAATGTTTTTACGTATTATTATTCATTGTTATTTCACGTTCATTACATATGATCTCATTTTAATTCATACAGCTTGAAAAGTTATAAATGTATTCTTATATTTTCGAAAAACATAACCAATATTAATGAACGCAGAAAAATAATTGTTTAGCTCACGACATCAATTAATGTTAACAAACTAAAACCTATCGCCATACTCATAGGTTTTACAGCACTGTTTGCATTGTACAGCCTGTACTCACATGTCCTCTTGAAACACAACATAACATAACTTAAATATATTATATTGTGTTATGTGTTATGATCAGTGAGCTGTAAACTTGAATACATGCTAGTTTTTTTCTGTCCTATTTTAAGAACAAAAACATATTTTGTGTACTGCAATCATAGCTGAGATCATTTGTAATGAACTACATCTACTGTGTATACTGTGTAAAAATAAAAGAAACCTATTAAACGTATACAAGAACTGCAACAGCAATTCAACTGATGCTATGTCCTTCATATTATATTTTACATCATGAGAAAATCAAAGGTTAACAGGTGGAAAGAGCAGCACAGGGCTTTGAGTGACCCCTAGTGGTAAAACACCTTTTCATTCACATGAGCAGGTCACAATAAGAGAGGCACTGTTGACTTAACATGTAATGAGAAAAAGCACTGGTGATCATTCACTGAAAAATATTGAAATGCATACACAAAGATTAGGCATTTATAGGTCAGTTTTATTATAGCTATATATTAAGGGATTAATTATTAGCATTTAATGTATTAAAAATTAAACTATTAAATATCAGATGAAAGGAAACGAATGCCTGAGTTTGGTGCAAACTGTGCCACTAAAAATGAAATGCTTTCAGGATGTGGTCACAAGTAAACGTACAGAGTTCCTATGTGAAGCACACACCACACCCACAGACAGCTTACATGCGCACACAAGTAAAACATCATGAATATGAATTTCAAAAGACAATGAGTATAGGAATGAGCATCATGTCTATGCAAGGGAACTTCACCATCAACTCCACTAGTACAGGCAGCAATGAAAGGTACAGTGATTTGCACTTGATCTTATACTTTGATCTTACACGTTCTTACTGTAGCGGTTAAGAGAATTATTTTTGTTCTGCAGCTTATGCTTCACACTTATGTTGCATTACGTGAGTTGGTAAAGTAAGTTAGTGTGTGTGATTAGTTTTAATCAACTGCAGCCCTTAAAATATTTTCTGTGGTAGTTCTGTGTTGTTTGAATACAACCCTATCTTCGTGATTGATGGTCCCTATCTTTCACTTCAAGTTTTCACTCACTATTCTTCTTCGCTGATGCAATCTTGCCATGCTTTGTGTCCACAATCATAATCATAAAGGCTGTTTTTCTTTAACCCCCAAACAACTGGGTTGTTAAGGTTACAGCAGGACTCTTTAATGAATAGAAAGTGCAAATAACACTATAAATGTTTTTACTGTGATCTTTGAGCATACTTGCTTATTTTTTTTTCTTCTTACTCCAAACATTTGAATTAAGTATGAAGGCTTCACAATAATATTAGGAAACAAAAACTGGTTTTAACATTAAGACGGCAACGTAATAAGCTAATTGGTATATTAGAATGAGACAGTTGTTGTATATTTTTCAAAGCCTAATGACTGCTAAAAAATAAAGGCTTTAACTTGTACTGCAATGTTAAATGGTTATAACTAATGGCTAAGATTTAAGGGGGAAATGCATTCAATAGAGACGTCTGTTGTAGTATTGGTATCAATAGGCTACTTAGTAAAAAGATGCCATTAAACAAATATGTAATGAAATGAAATTATGACAATTTGACAATAAATTATAAAATTAATAGGCAATTAATTGCAGAAAAATGTGAAGTTATATTTTTGGTTTGTTTATTTATTTGGAAGTTAAATAAATGCAGGTTTGGTGAGCATAGGAGACTTCGATGATCCCAATTATCCTTCATCTGTGTGTCCTCACAAGTGTATTAATACCAGTAAATTGTGGGTATATAAATCAAAAGCTTCTAAATCATAAAAGAATGAAAAATCTGAAATGGCAGAAACATTTCTGTAAGGGGTATTTAGGTGAAGGGTTAGGGTAGGAGGATAAAAAAAATACAACTCATACAGTAGCATCAAAACATAGCATTAATGGAATGTCCGAAAATAAATGTACATTTTTGTGTGTGTGAGTGTGTGTGTCACACACAGATATATATATATGCACACTGTTGAGTAAGACAAATCTGAATCAGGATAAAAACAAGCTGATTTCTTTCTAAAATGAGTCTTGTTTTCTTTATTTCAGTAGCTCATGCATGATAAAACCTGAAGGAAGCCATGAAACTGTCTTGCCTTGGCTCTATCTGGCTTTGGCTATCCTGGGCCTTCCAACCAACGGAATCGTCTTGGTGGATCTTTGGAAATCAGAGAGGACACCCACTATCATCTTCACTTTGAACATAATCATATCAGACCTGATGATGTGCTGCAGTTTTTTGTTCAGAATAGCCTACTACAAAAAAAACAGCAACTGGCAATCAGGAGCTCCAGCCTGCAACGCAGCAGAGCTGATCATTTTCTCATGCTTCTACATAAACCTCTATTGCAACATGTGTTTCCTTTTGTGGACCAGCATTAATCGCTATACCACAGTGGTAAAACCAAGCTATGCCTTATTTCAGCTCTTCAAAAATATACAGTCGTGCTGGATCCTCTGCTTTTTTACCTGGCTGGCTGTCATCACAGTTGTGAGCACTAGCATGGGAATGAAAATTAACATACAAATTAATGGGACCTGCTTTGACCAAGTTGTCAATAGTTACATTCACTATAAAGATCGGTTCAAAACTATCCACTCTTTAGGTGTGTCAGCATTCTTCTTCATTTTGTGCTTGATGCTGGTCAGCTATGGCCTGCTGGTCTTCCATCTGCAAAAGATAAGGGGAGGAAGTCTAGTCGGCGCTGGATTTGGGCCTGGAGGAGGTTTGAAGGTTCGCAGGAAGATCCTGGCATCGGTCATAATGTTTGTACTCTGCTTCCTACCCTACCACGTGCAAAGGATCATCTTATTAACATCAGAGCATGAAAACTGTCAGGCAGAGTTCAGGATTAAAACGCAAACCATCTTCATTGCAGCTCTCAGCAGCTGCCTGCATCCTGTCCTCCAGCTGGTGTTTCGTCTGCGCTGCTGTCGGGCCAATCGCAACCACAGAGTCAAACCTAAAACTGAGATCTCTAAGACCCTGGACACACCTCACATACATACTATAAATGTGACCGAACAGGCCGAAGAGTCTAAGAAAAACGAAACTGAAGTTAGCCCCCAACAACCAACATCACAGTAAATTAGAAAAAATGGGTTGTAACTTTGCATTTCCTGTGTGATAGATGCAGGAAGCTGTGAAACACGCTAACCTCAGGGAACTGTTTCGCATGCATTACTGTTAGCCAAAATATGGCCAGATTATAAGGTAGTGTCATTTTTACATAGCATATAGTACATACTACTACACTCCTTATTAACTACGCGCGAGTGAGTTTTTCTGTATTAATGGCAACTAAACTTATTTTAGTAAGGCTTTGCGTTGATGTTTTGCTATCTATTTTTTTATTTATTAATTTATAGTATTAAATATTGCACAGACACACTTTGCGTAGTCATATTGCATTCACTGTAATTTAAAGTTTTCCCCAAAGCTGCTTTTCTAAATTTCCTCCCTACGTTTAAAAGTTCAGGGGCAGAGGGGACACTTCCACCAGTTCCTCACGTCACAAATTTAACACTTTCTAGAACACATCATTTCGTTACCTTTCTAGGATATATAACAGAGTTATAAAGACTGATACTTTGATCATTGGAGTGTTTGGTGAGGCTTTGCCAGAATAGGGTCTTGCTAAATAATAAGTGGTATCCCTCAGCAAGATTTTACAACACTGGTGCTGCGTCTGATATTGCGTACTGCTTGAGTAGAGTTAAATACTACATTTGAATTTGAATGTACTGCCCGACCGTTACATCTGTTCGTTCTATATAGTACGAATCCAAGCCGTTGAGAATCAGAATTGTGACACTCCCATAGGCTTCCATAGAAAGTCAGGAATGCGAACGTTAAGCATGTCACGGAGCGGCCGATAGTTCCAAACAACTAATAGTTCCAGCATTGAAGTCCATTCATTTCAGTGCTTCTCAAGCACAGTCACCAGAAAGGAAATTACAGCAATTTTTCACATTTTAACGCATAGTTTACCTCTTGGAAATCTGGCCAGTAGCTGTACTTTATGAAACACATCATACTGTAGTTAATGTTTACTCTTAGATAACAGGCAGTTACGCTATATTTGTAGTTAGATAGCGTGAGAAACACCTCAATAGTGATCATAACCACATGCTGCTTATACACGAATGTCATAAAATAATACTGGGATGTCGGTATAATTAAATTCAACATTTAAAAAAAGCAAAACTAATAAACATTGAGTGTTTGATAATATTGATATGAGCTATTATGACCGTTGTAATATTTATTTAACAGCAGTACCAGCATGTAGTGGTTAAACCATGGCATTATATTAAATTATGTAGTAGGAAAGTATGTGTTTTTGGACGAAGCATGGGTGTCTGATATGTGGGTCTGATATGGAACAAGGAAAGATTTTGCATTTGAAAGCAATTTGTTTTTTTAAGAAAAAAAAGCGGATGACTTTTTGAGTATGTGGGAATCGTTTTACATGTTACTATGTGATGGGATGTCGTGGTGCATTACAGTTGCTGTATTGTTACTCAGATTACTCATACTCAGGTTTTTTTCTGTTGTTGTTTTGTTATCAGTGTTGCTGATGTGTTTACTTGGAAAAAAAGCTCTGTAAACTACATTCAGGTATTGTTGTGTGCTAAAACTACAACAAATTATATACAGTGGGTACGGAAAGCATTCAGATCCCCTTAAATTTTGCACTATTTGTTATATTGCAGCCATTTGATAAAATCATTTAAGTTCATTTTTTCCTCATTAATGTGCACACAGCACTCCATGGAAATATCACATGGTCCTAAGTATTCAGACCCGTTGCTCACCCGTTTGATCTAATACAGCAATAAGTCTTTTGGGAAAGATGCAACAAGTTTTTCACACCTGGATTTGAGGATAATAGAGGCCACTGTGCTCTTAGGAATCATAAGTGCAGCCGAATTTTTTTTCGTAACATTCACCAGATCTGTGCCTTGCCACAATTCTGTCTCTGAGCTCTTCAGGCAATTTCTTTCTCATTTGCTCTGACATGCATTGTGATCTGTAAGGTCTTATATAGACAGGTGTGAGGCTTTCCTAATCAAGTCCAATCAGTACAATCAAACACAGCTGGACTCAAATGAAGGTGTAGAACCATCTCAAGGATGATCAGAAGAAATGAACAGCACCTGAGTTAGAGTGTCACAGCATGGTTTTTCTTTTTTTTTTAAATATCTGCAAAAATGTCACCAATTCTGTGTTTTTATGTCAATATGGGGTGCTGTGTGTACATTAATGAGGGGAAAAAATGAACTTAAATGTTTTTGCTAATGGCTGCAATAAAACAAAGAGTGAAAACTTTAGGGGGGTCTGAATACATTCCGTACCCACTGTAATCATCAAATTTAAAATATAATAAATATATAATCTTAAAAATGATCGATATGTGTGTCAGCGTGATTCCAGCATTTGTTTTGTACAGTACTCTAACTGCAATGTGTCAAACAGACCACAAGAGGTCGTGAGCAGACCATTTAAGTCCTTGACAGGATAAAAATATATAATAGCCATGTTACAGATAAAAATCTTTCTTAAAAAGAAAGTCTAGATGAAACCTGTTCTCCTGTATGTGCCAATTATTTTTACCATTGTATAAAAATGAGTTCAAGTTCATTTAATGAAGCAAAGGTAACGAAAAGCACCTTCTACAGTCTCACAGCAGTTCTGCTATCAAAGCCAAGTGCTTCTGTGAAACCTTGCAAAAGAGAAGTGAGCAAACTTTACCCATGCTTGGACGTCACTTCCGTGAGACAGCTAGTCTAGGGAGGTGGTCCAAGCAAAGCAATTTACAGATGCCTGTTACACACATCAGTGACTGCATTAAGAGAGGTAAGTGTACTGCATTGCCTATATTATTGGCTGCATTATATTCTTACTCTGATATATTCTACACAAATAAGTCATTTACAATTAAAACTAAAACACTCTAAAATATTTGTTACAACTACTAGTGTTGTGGAGTAACTAGTTGCATGTAATTGAATCATGTAATTTAATTACTAAATAAATAGAACTGTAATTAGTTACAGTTAATGAGAAACTAAATTAAATGAGTTACTTTTGAAAATGTTAATGATTACAAAGGGAGTTACATCTGAATTTTCACACACACAAAACGAGACCAGTGTTTCTGGAGTTTAGGACACATTCTTATTCAATAACTGTTTTTTTTTTTCCTATTTGGCTTCATGGCATTTGTTTAATTTTTTAAGATTGGCATTGTTAGATGCCAGTGTTTCTTGTCATGCAAAGATTTGATTTCAAAACCAGTATCATAACTATTGAACTATTTCTTATGATTTTAAATCTGTATTTAATCTCTGAATGAGCTTAAAGAAAACAAGAGGCGTTACGCCTGATTTTGTGCTAGCTGTGCTTGAAATGAAATGATTCCATGGCTCTGTAAAATGCTTGATTCTGACTGGTCAGTCGTGACATTCAAAAGTACATATGTTATTCTCTGATAACACCTGGTAGAAGCTAATAACAGACTCATTCTGGTAAATAAAGTCGTCTCTAAATGCTTGCTAGGAACAGTTTTTTTGGTGGAAGCTTAATATTTAAAATATTAAATCTCAATCATAATATTTTTGTACACCGTAATGGTTTATAAGACAACTAACAAACTAAATAAGATAAGAAAAAGACTAAATGTATGTAAAACATTTTTGCATTTTTGCTGTGGCTGCTGTGAAATGCTGTAAAAATTCACTTACTTTGTGAGTACGTGATAAAAAATGCATACTTTACTGCTGAAAACTGGTAGTAACGACTATAGAATATCTATCAACATTATATATATATATATATATATATATACATACATACATACACACACACACACACACACACACACACATATTCACTTTTTAAAACAACCTTAAAAATATCCTGTTACCCTCATATATTTTCTCCGGATATGAAGATGTGCAGCTGGTATGTGCTAAAAAAAAAAACCTTACTGAGGAAAGTGGTTTATTAGCTTCTGCAATTGGGGTAAACTATTTACAGGAATGTAAGCGATAGTTACTTCTGTAAATAAAGGTTTTCATTACCCCTCACTGTATGTACAGTAAACAGTTTTCAGTAAAATCCTAACTAATTTATAACAACTATATAACTTTTTAAACCGTTTCTTCCCTCAGCTAATGACAATCTCTTTTTCTGAGAGCTCAATGGCAAATGATTCACAGGCTGAATCTCAGCTGTGCCAAACATCCACATCAAATGTAGTTCTGCCTATTATCTACAGCATCATGTCTATCACCGGCCTGACTGGGAATACTATTTCTCTCTGGGTGTTCATACGCAAAATTGCCATCAAAACGTCCACTCACATCTACCTGATAAATGTAGGCATCTCAAACATGCTGCTCTGCCTCATCATGCCATTCCAGGCCACATACTACTCACTTGGGACCAAATGGCGCAAAAACCACACCATGTGCCAATTAGCAATAAATGGTCTAACCCCAGTGATCCACATCAACATTTGCATTGGCGTGATGATATTGAGCTGGGTGGCGCTCAGTCGCTTCGCCTCTTTGATTCAACACTCCCATGCTGACCGTCCAAGCCGGTGGCTCAAAGTTCTACCAGGTGCCTTCCTCTGCAAGAAAAGACATGCGAAACTGGCCAATGTGCTGTGCATGGTCACCTGGGCCATCGTAGCCATAGCGGTCACTTCCTTTGTGGTGCTGTACTCGATCAGAGAGGCTGGGAATGTGGATGACGACGTCAGGGGCGAAGCGTGTTACAGCTTAGCAGTGGAGGTTGGTGGGGAAGGATCTCAGGTCTTCGCGTTAGTGGCCGTTTCACTGTTCTTTGTCTTTTTCCTGTTGGTCTTATGCGCTTACATGGCAGTGATCAGGCACATCTGGAGGTCAAGGAGAAATGCGGTCATCTCAGACAGCCAGCGAGTCTACGCGAGAGTTTTTCGGAATATCGTTGTCATTATGGTGGTGCTGGTGGTCTGTCTCCTGCCGCACCACATCTACAAAGCCGTCTTCATTCATATCGTCAACGTGCAAGCTTTGACTGCATCGCCTCCGAAAGATGCCTGCCATCCACTGTCCATGTACGTGGAGGTGAAGAGCATCCTGCTCTGCTTAGCAACTCTGCGATGTTGCACAGACCCCATCATGTACTTCCTGCTGGACAAGATGTTTCGGAAGCATACGCTTAGCCTGCTGAGATTACGCACTACCACACATGACAGTCAGTCTTCAAAGTCTAACATGGGACAGTTATCACAGGCAACAAGTGGATGCCTATAGATATCACTTGAGAGGAGAGGAAACTGTCCACGGACACTGGAGTCTTACTGTGAGCGATGTTGTGTGGACGCACACAAGCGAGAAACTTCCTGAACTAGATCTAAATATAGATGGGCATCTCTTTAACTGGATAACTTCCACATGTCCATTGTTTTTCAGTAAGGATGTTCAGCTGTGAAAACTAAGAAATGCTAAGAAGTGCTTTATAAAAGAGGATATGTGGAGAGGAGGGACACAGTGGAACCCAATGTAAACAAGTATTTTGCAAGTTGCAAGTTCCTGTGAAATAACCAGTTGTTTTGAGAAGCAGCTACAAGTCAGACTGATGCTTCTGTTCCCACAGCACTTTGCCGGTGATATTATTTTTCACAACGCGTGTCTTTTGGCCAATGCGATATGCCGTAGATGCTCTTACCGCACGCACGTTTAATATATTTTGATATAGAAAAAAATTAATAAATACAAATAAAGAGCCAGATCACGTAAACTGTTAAGACTGGCTATTGTAATATAAGTTCTGCACTCAGTTACATATGTTTTAATGATCAAATTTACTACAAATAAAAAACATAACAGTTAAACTAAAGTAACCACACATTAACATGGTTTTGCTGCACTAACCATTTAGTTTACACTTGATTACACTTATTGTAATCAATCCTAATGACTATAACAAGGCACGCATACAGAGCACGTGATCTCTGTGACACACCGATGTTCAAAACAGACACAGAGGTGTTAGTCCCGTCGGAAATGGTACATGAAAAACACGGACGACAGGTGATAAGAATCGAAACTCACACGTAGTCCTGTAATGACTTCCTTTCTTCTTTAGTCTATATTTGTAGCTATTTTTAGTCCGTATGAAATGGACATTCATCAATTATCCTACCTCTTTCTTACATTTGACTAGAAACATGCATTCAGATGAGTCTCCTTCTAATCACAAACCAATGAAACCAATATACTAAGTGCATGTAATACATACAAGAGAAGGTATGTTGCTACACTTTTTGTGTGTGTGTGTTTTTTTATGTAACTTCTCACACATTTACAGAATGCCTTAATTTTAGTTTTAACAACTATACTAATTTCTGGTTGTCTTTCAGTTTTATTATATGTTTTTCGTATTTTATTGTTACAGGTCTTGCTAGGCTGCTTTCGTTTTTTTTTTGTTACATTACACTTAGCCTCATAGCCTTACATTACATTACACTTGTTTCTGTATGCATGCTGGTTACTGTGGTAAATGCGATGCACTTTCCATTACTGTGGTCGTGTAAACAAAGCATGTGCACTTGCAAACAGTGCTTTTACTTTTTTGTAGCACACAAATATGAGTATGTCACAGGTAATGATGCATGATGGAGCAGGTATCCATCTACGGTTTTTTTAATGACAGCAGCATTAAAGGCCATTACTTTACAGACAGTAAATATTAGAGTCTGTCAGGAGTTTTAACGTGTGCATAATTACTCCTATAAAACAGAAAAGATTACAGTTACCTATTTTGCTTTTGCACTATCATTCTAATCTCAGATACCTAGCTCCACAAAGCCATTTTACTAGAATACAGTCAGTTAAATTAAAAGGCGAACCGTTTTCTCAGTGTATCCGGACAGAAAAGTTGCTTGGTGCAGTATCACATCAATCGTGCATATACTAAACTTACCAAAAACCAAAGAGCACAATTGTTTTTGAAACAGAAATATTTTGTAACATATGCACGTCTTTGTTACATATGATCTAAAAAAATTAATCATTTCAGCATACACTTCTTTCAGAAAAATACTAGAATAATTGCAGTTGAAGACTGGGTGACTGGAATAAAATGATGATTCACAGACATTTGTCATCAAGATCATCTTTGTTATAAGACCTGATTGCCCTGAGGCTGGTGATGGTAGATTAGCATTTTTCTGAGGCAAATGCAAATGCTTAATTTTCTCTTGCAAATCACGCATGCAGTATAAATCTAGAGACAAATCCACAATACCAATACTACTCGTGACACACTTTGTGTTTGCATTTAACAAACACAGTTCAGGGATACACCGTAAGATTCAGCGATTGTTAAGTCTGATCAATGCCAAATATTATTGCCTGTCAAAAATGTTTTGAGCAGTAAAAATAAATGTAGGTAGCAAAGTATTTTATTTGCATGTTTAACTTTTTTGTCATATTTCTTTCAGAAGTGTCATTACTGTACATGTTTGAGGTTTACATCGAAAAGCCTGTTACATGTCTAATAAACTCAAATACTGAGAATAAAGGTTTCTTCAGTGTAAGTAAACCAAATGTCCTGTCTTGGTCATTTACATTAGCAGAGCAGCATATGTGAAGCCTTTTTCCTTAGTACTTGTAAAAAAGTGTGAAAAACTGCTAAGATGTGTCAATACGTAGCAAAGGGCTTTGGTCAGAAGGCATCTAAAGCACTAGACACCACTGGACTTACCTTCACATCCCGGTGAATAATGTTGTTGTCATGGCAGTACCGCAAAGCCTCTAGGATCTGTCTCATGTAGTGGCTAAAAAGGAGAGCAAAGAAAAGACAGAAACCAATATTCATTTCAAACTTCAGTGCGTTGTCTACTTGAATGGAAAGACAATGGAACTAGGTTTGGAACTACACGATGAACTTACCTGGCTACTGCCTCACTGTAAACAAAACCAGCATCTGCTCTCTTCACAATCTCAAAGCAGAGATCTGCTCCATCCATGCTGAAAGACAGAACAAGTCAGGAAACTCGTCAGTCAAACGTTTTTAAAAATCTATTTCTGGTTAACTTTACAAATCTGTAAGATAAGAGTGAAAAATGCATTTTGTCTGACCCTGCATATACTGAAATTCACCAATAACAGTATACTGTGTATTCAAGTTTTTGGAGAACTGAGTCTGTCTTGTATTTCACAACTTTCAGTGTGGTAGTCGTGTATGGCAAGTCCTGTCTTAAGTGTGATTTTTGCTTTCCTGGTACTTGGGATTATCTCTGAGCACAAATTGAACTATGAATTATGGACTGGGTTAAGTGTGGCCATTTTCAGAAATGAACACTTTTCTGACTGAAAATCTTTCCGATGCTTTAACACCAAGACCGTAACGGTGTTGTTTCCAGGGGGCAGCCGAGTTCTGGAAGCCCCTGCTTTTGTGTCGGCTCGGGTCTCTAAGGCCTTTAAAGAAAATCCCTTGAGAGGCAGCTGCGCTTCTCCAGATAAGAACTCACACTGCATGAAAGTTATTTGAGAAAAGCTCTGCACTTTAGATAAGCATATGAGCATTTAGCATTTGAGGAATTAAAAAGCTCACCCTATACCACACAACTAAACCTACACCCTATTCCAAAACAGAGTCCCAAACACAGGCTGCTCAGGAAAGAGCACAGCATGTTCATGCATCGGTTGTAGAGATCATTGACCCAGCTTCAAATGACCTTGAAGTATCAAAGAATTTATTTTCACATATACTAAAACCACATGAATGGTGCATTTTATATTTTATGGGAATAAAAATATAAGAGAAATAATAACAACTGCGGATTTGCTCAGAATGAAAGACTTACAACTCAAACACCATGTAGAGCATCCCATCAGAGCTGTAGGTCTCCAGAAGCTCCACTATGTGAGGATGTTTCAGCATGTGACAGATGCTTGCTTCTCTCTTCAGATCTACAAAAAGACAAAAAGATATCAGCTAATTTCAGTTCAAATCAAGTCAAGTTTATTAATAAAGCACTTCATTTACAATACATATAATACAATACAATATAAAACAATAATAATCCAGTTTTCCAATACAATACAATTCTTTTTCAATACAAAAATAGTTTATAGTAATTCACTACGCAGGATTTTGCACAAATAGCAAAAAAGTGCAAACAGGCATTTGTGTGGATGACCCTATGCGCACACACCGTTGCTCTTCTCATCTGTAACTAAAACTTACAGCCATTAAAAAAAAAAAAAAAAAAATCACACAGCTATTAGAAGACATTTACTAGAAGTTGCATTCGAGCCTGGCAGAGAAAAAAAATGCAGGAGTAAGTATTCTGCATGTGTGAACCGTGATGCCGTGAGTGTCCTCAGAGCAAAGCCAGTCCACAGTTTAACACAGTTTAACAGTCACACTTCCTTCTTCTTAAGTTTCACATTGACTTTTTGGTGTCATAAATGTAAAGTGAGATTCACATACACTGTATATTATTCTTTGATCGAGGAATGACAAAATCATTAAATAAAGGGTTCAGAAACAGGGTTCAGGGTTCAGTTTGTAGTCTGTCACTAAGCAATGCTGTTCAACCACAGTCCATGAAACAGGAAATTACACAAATGTTTTTAAGACTTTAACGACAAGGTTAATACATTTCTTAAATCTCATAAAATATAAATTTATTGAACATTTTATGACAAGTTCCTTGGTCCCATTGAAAAAATTCTAAATGAGTAATTCTTGCTATTTGTATAATAGATAAATTAATAATTTATTGTCCACATTTTTATTTAAAGCCTCTGAGGGATTTTCCAGTAAATTCCACAATCAAACACTTGGAGAGGCTGTGGAGCTACAAAAGCATCAAACTAACCTATGCTTTGTGTCACAGTGAAATTAGCATGATGTGAGAGACAGCTTAATTATATTTTAATAATAAAGTTAAAACATTAGTGTACACTAGCCCAACAGCCATGAAACCAACGGCACTGTCTTAAAGAGATAAAACAGGAAATGAGAGCAGATAAAACAGGAAATGTGCACCTCAGAGTGTTGGACTAACCACAAAGACCACTGCCATAAAAAGCACCACAACACGTGAATGCATTAGTTCATTGCTCTTTCCTAAAACTACTCCGTTTAAAAAACAAAACCGCACTACTTCCTTAGCGGAAAGTCCTCCCCCTTTTCCTGACTTTGATCAGTTGTGACCCAGTTGGCAGGAGCAGGGAAATACCTCTTACTGTGCAGATTACAGTGAAGCTACACGGACTGGAGAAGAAGCGTACAGTACTGTCAGATGTGGGAGGTCGGCTTGTTGCAATGCAAAGGAAACTATCAACCAAGTCTGCAAAACTTCAATTGATGGATGTTCTGTGTTTATGTTTGACATGCTTACATTTAAACCGACATCTGCTCAGTTGAACCTCTTCTCTGTCAGCCAGAACAAAAAGTAATAGTAGTCTATCCAAGAAAGCGAACATCAATCAGACCGACCAGCCCAGATGCTTGTTACTGATAAGCCATAAACCAGACACTCCCCTGAGTGATTTATGCAGACGACTGCATGGATCTTCTTTATCTCAAACACTGCAGATGAGATTTTAAGTTATAGGAGCCAATGGAGCAAAAGCACTTTAAACAGGGAAAAAATAAGGCCCATAATAAAAGCCATAAAACAAAGTGTTTTTAATACACTTGACATTAACTATGATCCACTAATATTTGACGAACAAACATTTTATCTTCACCTTAAACTGTTTAGTTTGCAATCTCTGCTAGTGCTATGATGTTTTTAAAATACCAAAATGTCCAACCAAGCAGCATTTATCTAAATCCTGCACTACTGTAGGTTCAGTAGAATAACAATAAATATTTCATTCGGATTAAACTGCTCAAAAGCAGAAGCCAAGACATTTATACGATTATAAACAGGTTTTTTTTAAACTAATGCTGTGAAAGTTCAGCTCAGTTGGTACTAGAATTGAATTTGTATTAAAGCTAAACAATATGTTGAATTTAATCAGCTACAAATATCTGAATGGCACAGGTCATCCTCTTCCGTCTGCTCCAGATGTTTGAAGGTGGAGTGCTAAGGGAATTATGGGAAAATCTGGGACACTCGTGACGAGGAGACGATGTGCAGTTTTAATATGATGCAACAGCAATATGAGATGCAGCCTGATTATCTGAGAAAATGAGAGGGAAGAGAAGAGGCAGCTTGGCTTGGATGTTTGGCACAACATTCCCACACAGTCTGGACACTCGCTACTCTTCCTCTAATCCAGGGAGTCTTCTCCTGGGACATTCCTATGAGTATCTACGAGTGCCTACAAGTGGACAAATTTCTCACAATACACTCCGCGGCACGTACATACGACACCCTCAGTGAAGCACAGACAATTTTACGGGTTATCTGGTGATAGTGAATTGAGCCATAATTTTTCAGAGTAATAAAACATGTCGACTGACTCCAGCGGAAAGGAGAGCAGGAGCCAAGCTGGCAGCAGATGTCCAGCAACTGAACGATCCCACTTAACATCTCTGACAGATAAACACAAGCACAGACACACTGCTGACCTTCTGCTGTCCCCTTGGACTCCGACACACTCTATCTTCCACTATGCACTGTATGTGTGAGCATGAGATGGGGAGTACATCGTGTCAAAGCCATGGTCATGGTGTGCCCTGACACACTGAACCATAGTGCAAGAATTAATATCTGAATGAATTAATCGCATCCAAAATAAAAAAAATGGTTTGCATAATATATGTGTGTGTACTGTGTATATCTATTATGTATATATAAAGACACACACATACATTATATACCTTGAAAGTTTTTACATGGAAATACATTTATGTAGTTATTTTTTTATATTAAATATAAATATACATACATAACATATTTCTCTTAAATATATACAAGCATGCATGTTTGTATTTATATATACATAATAAATACATTACCCACCCATACATTTATTTTGGATGTGATTAATCCTTAGACAGCACTTAAATAAATGAAAATAAAGTCAAATAAAATAAAATTATAAAATCAATAAATTATAAAATAAAACTAAACTGCAGCCACACAGGTTTTGAACAACATAAGGGTTAGATTTTCTTCCCATGTTTTATTATGCATTATCATTTTGCAGTCATGTCACATGCATAAAGCTACTTGAAGTGGGATGATGCAAAATCAGGACACAGTTATGCTGAAATAGCTTCAATGCTTTGTGTGATATCCAGCCAGTGCAACGTACTCATTTGTAGTTAAATAAATGTTTCACCTTCTATTATTTGACTCAGATCCATTCATGCCATTGAACAGATAGTGTGTCAGAGATTCTGTCTCGTTCAGTTATTCTGGGGGTATTCCACACACCAGGGAAAGATATACTGCACATTAACCGTTTCAATGTTTTGGAGAACGCGTTTCTCTTTTAACTGCATTAACATTTAATGTCCTCCTTCTGCAATATAGCACATATGAGACACAGAGGCACAAAGGAGAATATGGAAACAATCTGTCACCTTGACGCGGTAAATAAAGAGGACTGAGACGAACGCAAACAATTGGCCCATTTATAGAGCCAATAACGAAAAAAATGAACGTGTATATATATAGATATATATATCACACTATGAGGGTAAGCAGGCAAATCAACCTGTGCGCACAGAATTATATTAGAACCTTAGGAACCTGCTGAACAATGAGGACCATCACTCACACAGAGCCATAACTAATAAAGCGGTGAAATATTCTCACAATCACTTGGGCAATTTACAACCGCAAGAAAGACCTTCAATTCAATGGCAACCGTGAAGCCTCTCTCTCCTTCTCTCGTGCTCTATAAAGAATGAAATGTATGGCAATGTCTTTGAAAGCAGATGAGAGTTTTGAAGGTTGCAGAGAGTGCACGAGTGCATATATTGTGCCCAACCCTATGCCTCAGGATGAGGTCTTCCAAGAGAAAAGAAAAAAAAAGAAAAAACATCAACCAAGTAAAATTTAGGCAATGACACAGCGAGACAAAGGTTTAGCTTTCGGCTTTTTAATTAACGGTGACTAAACACCATTCAGAGACATGTAACTTTGCACCCGTTGTTGATATATTCTGTATGTAATATATGGATGCAGTACAAAATAAAATTACATCATAAAAACTTTTATTTGGTTATTAGTTAGCATTTAGGCTATGTGATCATATTTTGATAGAAAATAGGCATTCGATTTGGTAACTTCGGTTCATTTTAGTGAATCGGTTCAGACCGTTTAAGTGATTTGATTCAAAACAATTATTCAATTATTTGTTTGCATTATTAAAGTATGTGGATAATAATTGTTTATTG
>JAUMHR010000056.1:12969717-12979744 GCA_032361145.1 Enteromius fasciolatus
GCAGTCATGTGACTGATGAGAGCCAGATCCTTTTATTTAGCAAAATTGAGATTAATAGTTACATTTTATTGTTATGGGATTGGGCACTTCAGAACTCCTGACCTGATATTTAGATACTATTCTTCAATAAGTACATTAGTTTGACAGGAATATATATTATTTACAAAAAAAAAAAGCACCCCAGAAAAAAGTGCACTTTCTCTTCAGGAATAAAAAGGGCAGGTGCTCAAGCCCCCTTTGATGTCTATGTGTGCACGTGCCTGTTCATCCTGATCATCTTTCACACTAACCCTGTCAGCCCTTGTCAAATGTTGCTTAGAAAAAAAATCACTTTTTATTTTTGGCTATCCCTTTAAATGTGCCACTGCATAAAGAATCCGTCAGTGGAGTGAGTTTGTGTGTGAACGTGTGAAGTGAGACCAATCCAAATCATGACTTTCCCCATGAGTAGATCCAGATGGAAGCTTTTTTGCATTTTTTCCGAGCTGATTTAGAGAGAAAAATCTGCATAATTCAGTGGAATGGATTTAGAAATATTGCAAAATGTGCTAAACGGTGTTCAGAGTCTTAATGGTAGCTGAAAGCATAATTCAATTAGTCAAAATATTTAATTCACAAACATACACGGAACTGGGGATCTGTACAATTTAACGAATAGCAGTAGTTTAGCTGAGCACACATGCTCTGTGAGGAACTCGTGAGGAACAGGAGGTGAGACGAATGCAGGCACCTTTCTTTCTTTGGTTTTCTCTCCTCCTGTTCACACACAAGCATCCAGAGCACCTCTGTCAGAGAAAAGCCTTCAAGGTTTGCTTAAAAAAAGACATAACACTCAACAGAAAGACAAGAGGCTATTTCGTTTAATGAAAGGCAATGAAGGAGATGCTGAACAAACCAGTCTAGTGCAGAAACAACATAAACTGACTGCTTAGCTGCTAATCTGTGTATTTTCCATCATAAAATCCTTTATGGAGAAAGCTATATTTGGACTTTGTCTCATCTAGCTCACATGTAAGAGAAATGAGAAACTAATGACAGTAAAATAATTATATCATCAAGCCTATAAGGCGCATGTCTTCCAATGTGTCTTGTTAACCGTTTCGCACGATACAGTTCGGAGGTAGAGGTCTACTCTTTATAAAATAAACACTTATTTACTTTCAGCACACGTTGCACAGAGCTGTCTGTTCATTTTGTTTATTTCAATGATTTAGGCAATTTACAGCTGCACTTAAGCGTTTGGGATCTGTTCTATGCAGATTACGGTTATCATTTGGATGTGAATGTGATTCGCCTCTTCATAAATTAAATGGTCCTTGGTCCCCATTTCATATCTCAAAGCTGTCATAAAACAAAATGTAACCTTTTTACTGCAGCTCAAACTTAGACATAAAAACAAAAATGTATAAAAACCACGTTTAAAAAACTGTTTTTTTTTAAATGCAGTATTAGTTTTTTTTGTGTGTTTTCTGCATCTTTTCACTCGCTGACCCAGATATAGACACAAAAACAAAAGCTGCTTTAACAGTACAACTCTCCTGAAGAAACACTCGGCACAGTCTTATTGTGACATTGAGGGTGCTGAGATTTACACGAGCAGTTTATAGTGTTAAAGATGTTAGAAAAAGCCAGTGCATCACTCTGATGTTCTTTCTTCAGCATTTCTTTGACTCCATCGCTCTACTTGTCTCAGTTCTTAAAACTGTGTTACATTAAATAAAAAGCTCTCTATGATCGTCTATCAAAGTACATGGCTAGAATGGCACTTCTACAGTGCGAAGCACTTTAATGGCACAGCTCTGATTACAGTGCTGATTTTGCTAACAGAGAAACATTGTTCGTCTCAGTACTGCTTTATGTCTAAATTTCTGAGCCAGTCAAGTCACCTTTGTGTCTTTTAACAGAGACAGAAAGATAGAGGACGAGTGTTGTGCTCTCTCACTACAAGTATGCTTGTCATTCAGCAATAAAACTGCATGTGAAACTAATAAAAAGGACAAAAGACACCACGCGGCCACTGACGTAAGTAGCATTCATTTCAAATTCTTCTTCCGAAATACTAGACTCTAAACAATACCACTTTATTTTTCTCTCAAAAGGCACAACCTAATCTAGAAAAGACTGTGAGCCACAGGGAGGAGAAGGAAAAAGAAAAAGAAGAATCCTTCTGGAAGCAATGGCTTTAGGGATTTCTTTGAAATCTTGTCCTTTAGATACTGTCCATCTGAGAGGAGACTGCATCTCCTTTTGACTTGTACAATCTGATCATGTACTTGCATCTGTTTCAAACAGAGATTGCCCAATGCCTTCAAATGAATGAGCTTTTCTACTAAAAATCACGGCCAGTGTAAACATCACCTAAAGCAAAAACTCCAGCAACCACCTGGAAACATTAAAATGACTGCCACCGTTGTTAACTAAAAGTAAAACTTGTACAAATCTTATTGGGAGTTGAGTAACATAGGAGTAGATAGGAGTAAAAGAAAAATCTATTTTGTTTTTGTATTATCACCTATAAGACATAAAAAGTCGCTGTGACTTGTATACAAGGTAGACAGTCTATTGTTGATATTTTTACAAGGGCTTCCTCTTTTCCTTCATAATCATACAGTCAGAGAAGAGGAAGCGCTTGTAGATTTATGGGCTGGTTGTCATGTCTTCCGCCAGGCATGAATAATGCAAACTCCCATCCTGTGATCCTGATCAGAGAGAGAGTGTGTGTAAGAGGGAAAAAGAAAAATTGAGACATAAAGACTATGTGTTTTTAAAGGGGAAGTGTGTGGTTTTCTCAATGTTGAAATACTATCACAGTTCAATATGACTACCTGAAGGGTGTAAACACTGCTCTTTTAGTTGAGCGATGAGTCTGGTATAATATTGTGATATCAAGGTAATATTACTCGAGCCTTTCTCCACATTACCACGATGCTTTAATTACCCTTTTTTTTTTAATTCCTGGGATTTAGAATAGCATTCCTATTCCTCTCTCGCTTCGGAGAAATATTTCATAGGTAGGTCTGAATTAGTTCCCATGGAAACTGTAAAACGCACCAAGGACAGATATTCCCACACAAACACAGGACTCTTCTATGATCCATGTGGCTGAAAAAACTTAACTTGATCCTTTTCATCAAAACAAGTAATATCATTTAAACAGCTTTGTTGAGCATTTATTTGTATTATAGTACGCATTCATAGAGTAGAACAAATCTGAAGGGCCAAAACTCGCCCGAACGCAAACTTGACGCAATCACGTTATAAATGCGCAAATTAGGGCTGGGCAACAATATATTCACTCGCATCTAGTTAGTAAAGCTGGTTCTTTGATTAGCAGTGAATCTCCATCACCTGTTTTCAAATGGAACATTTAATACACAGAGCTGACAAGCAACGCAATATCAGGCATCGCAAACGAATCACTCGTGAAACTGAACACGATCTGTCAGTGATCTACAGCTCTGTGTATTACCTGCTGCTACATTCGAAAACAGGTGATGGAGACTCACCGCCAATCAAAGAACCGGCTTTACTAGTGCAAATTAATATGTGACGTCTCCTGCCACAAAACCCTGTGGGAAACACTGCAATAGCTTTTGAGGATAGCATAAAAAGACAAGTTGGACTTTGAAATGAATAGTTTTTCTGCTCATGACGAGAATGTTTGATTGTTATGTACTTTGTTTGCTTTAAGTATATAGGCCTAATTATTTTAAAATATAAAAATGACAGTCAAATTTCTAAAAGGTCAAATAATAACAGTCTGATAAAACATCTGCCCCCAGTTTCACAGACAAGGCTTAAGCTAGTCCCAGACTAAATTGCATGTTTGAGCTGTTTCAGATGAAAATATCTGTGTTAAGATGCACACCTGGAATATTTTCCTGAATAATAAGGTATTTTTGTAAAAGTTGCTTAAATATCTTAATTTAACTAATGCCTAGTCCTGGCTTAAGCTAAGCCCTGTTTGTGAAACTGGGCCCTGATGTTATATTTTAATATTCTATCTAATCGGGGTCAAGTGAAAAAATCTTTGACATCACTGCATTTGCTCTCAGGGCCCAATCTTTGATGACTATTTTGACTTCAGGATTATTTATTTATTTTTTCAAAGCAATCCCATTGGCCAAAGGAAAAGTTATAACTATTCCAAGTATTGCCTGGATCTTAGCTGGGAAGGAAACAGCTAACGGAATAGAGATCTGACTTCTTGGAATTTTAATTTGAATATCCCTGCTACAGATTCTATACAAAAATCTGCTGAATTTATTTGATGCAACAAGATAAGCAAAACATTTGATTCACAAATTTAAGAAACATCTAAATTCAGTGTCTAAGTCAAACCAGGATGCCAACCAATTTTTTCCTTCACAGCGGGGCATATGAACCTTCACAGATGTCCTTCACAGATGCAAGGGAGCTTGCTTTGTTGTGATTAGAGAATCCATCTGGAAAACTAAATATAAATACGATACCTTGCCAGAATGCCATTTCCTGTATGTTAGCAGCAGATGACTGGATCTATTTTAATGGAGTGACCATAAAAACGCAAGTATAGCTTACATTAATTACTTCCTTTCATGCTGAATTGTATGAGAGCTAACAAGCTGTTTACTGTCAATGTTTTTAGAGTTATATACAGAAGGTTTAATACTGTAAGCTAAAAACTTTGGCCAAAACTCCAACTAATGTCTCCAGAGTCTAGATAATACTGTGGAAATGCACATTTCTTAAGTATTACCTCAAAAACAAGTCTCACACTCTCCTCTGCACTGTAATATTTACAGAATATGATACCCTGTGGCCGCTCAGTGGTTTCGTGTGACCCTTAAGAAAAACACTCCATCGGTTCAACCTAAAGCCCATGGAATGTGACAGAGCTGCTGGCCATTAATTCATCAGCATGCCTCCTGCGTGCTGACCTTAGGATGGACATCCAGTACTAATAAGATGCTGCTCATTCCTGCAGCATTATTCCCCTCACGTTAACTGACGGGTAAAACATTCAAAAACTAGCATTCGGTGATTCAGTTCTAAACCCATATGAGCTTCAAAAATATTCAGGAGATCTCTTTTTGTCCATAATATAAAAGCAACGAGGTCCAAAACAACACTTGATCCAATTTGATATCTTTAAAAAAAACAACTGCTTTTTGTGTTTGTCAGAAGAAATAAAGTCATGCAAAATGGAAATCCTGTGATGTTTAATTTTAGGTGAACAATTTAAAGCAATGATTACTTGCACTGCTGTCGAGGTTTAAATCAGCATTCAGTGTGGATTTAGGTGCTTCCCCAGCTCCAGACTCTCTATAGTGCTGAAAATAGCAGCATTGTGCATTGAGTGTTATAACACAGAGCCAGCTGTCAACACACAGAGGTTTCATCTCAGATGACTCATGTCATTGTAGATCAGAGCATTTCACATGCAACCTAGAAGAACACAAACCTTATTTTGACTTATTAAGACCCTGGTATTACAGTCCAATCGTATTTAGAGCATGGGTTAAAGGAATGATAGAACTGTTAATCATTTTTCAAGCACATAGACAAGCTTGATTTACCACTGCTTAGGTCAGAGGAGTGACAGTGATGTAGGCCAGGCACCCAGAACACACTACTCAAGACAGATTATGTGGGTGGCATCCTATGACACGCAGCTGTGAATAAACACACAGCAAGTTATGAAACTGATATCAGAGGTCGAGGAGCTCTGCCAGCCATGTGTCGCTCGCCCTCCCTGGGTGGATAATGTGTAAAGGGCCATATGGCAAACTCATGGCAACTCCCGTTAGATAAATAAGAAACAGCATACTCAAGTCCTCACCCATGACCTCCACTGTTAGATGACGTGCAAAAAATTACTACCGAGTATTCTAAAGCAACGTGTAAATAGTATGTAAAGAATAATCAAACATCTTGAATAAAATTAGTTATTTTAAATTGCACTTTTCTCCTATGTTCATTCTGCTGAGTATCTACAAAACATTTAACTTTAGCTGAAGCACAACAGCGGCCCATGTGTATTTTTGCTGTATGTGTTGTATCGAACCGAACCATGACTTTTGTGAACCGTTACACCCCTAATATATATATATATATATATATATATATATAATGAATAAATATAAAATGCAATGCATTTAGGCAAACAAACAACCAAAAAGAAAAAAAAAAGAACAATCTGTATAAATCATGTTCTAAATTTTGATGTTCAGGGTAAAGGGCAGGAATTAAAATCAAGCCAAATGAAAGACATTCTATGCTGGGTAAACAGTGAAATAGAATAAGGAGTGTCAGGCAGCATGAGCAGTGCACAAGCTCCCACAGGGCAGAAACAATAAGTGAGAGGTGACATGCTGTTCAGCTTACTAATACAACAGTGTGTTGCATTTCTGATGCCACAAAACATGAATATGGCTTCAAGCCTACATTATACTTGAGCTGCATGTCAACAGCCATCTTCAGAAACAAAGTGGCCAATCATTTTCTGTCAAAGCTGGATTAGTGGGCATCAAGAAAACACTGTGATAAAAGACGAACCTGTGGGTAAAACCAAATGTCAGAGAATGCAACCCACATTAATCTCATACACAAGCCCTTAGATCTGTTGCTTACAGCATGGTGAGGATTGGCCGCTTGTTTCTCCAGCACATATTTATTCAGCAGCTCTCACAGCATGCAGGGCTCTATAAGATCAGCATGGAGATTTGCTACAAATGTCTGCCAAATTGCAAATCGATAGAAAACATACTTAACCCTGCCACTGTGACATTAAATGGCTTTGCTATTACGCCATGTGAAAAATGCCTGTGCTTAAACTGGCGAAGAGCACACCGCAACATAGGAAACTGTCTTTTATAAGCTAGAAAAACAAAAGCAGAAGAATAGGGGGAAAACTACATAAATAAATGCTATATTTAAAAAATGGCTCCATAAAAACTGGCAGGGTTTGGAGCGGCATCTGTCAGGAATGGTAGAAATTAACCTAGTAAAGTGAACTTTCCGCACAAACTGACTGTCACATGTGCTAATAAAATTCTGTTACAGACCAGCTGATTGAGACTGTAGACCACACAGGTGTTACAAATAGGCCTGAAGCGACGCGGCGATGACGTCGACGACTCGGTTCTAAAAAAACGTCAACATCAAATTTAGTAGTTTAGTAGTTAGATAAATCATAAATTAGTCACTAGAATAGTCGACCATTCGATAAAATAAATAATAATCGCCCAAATAATCATTTAAAAAAATAATCACTTACCCCCAGCCTCAGTTACAAAGCAAATGTGTAAAACGTTTAGCTAGTACTTTTCATAAAAGTTGGATGGTCTGACATCTTTGCGGCCCATGCTTTGAAAGCACTAGCGTTCGTTATGTAACATGGTTGCAAAACAACTGAGCAACATCTTTCAGTTTAATTCTTTTCAGACAATTGAATCTGAGGTCCACTGAGATGAATATATAAAGCAGGAGCTCGCTAATGGGATCCGATTAACACAGCGCTGAAGAGCACGTCATCTGTCTTGCAGCATCTCCCGCTCATTCCCTGCGAGATCGTCAGGTGGGGGGGGGCATGTGTCATTAATGTGGTAACAGCAGCAGAGAGAAATGAGTTTACAGCGTCTCAGGGGAGGGACTCTATGGCTACACTCACACAGCAGGAAAATACAGCTGTCGGTCTTGTTTGAAAGAAATAAATACAGTTCTTTTCACACGTAAAGGGATAGTGCCAAAATTGATAATTCTGTCATTTACAACACCATCATGTTGCTCCAAACATCTATGACTTCCTTTCTTCAGTGTAACACAAAGAATCGTAATTAAATATTTTCGAAATGATTCTGTAACCAAAGATTGGTCAGACAACTAAAAAGCTCTAGTGGTAGCTTTGCCTTATGTCTCCATTCCTCATAGCTGTTTTGCCACCCCATCCAGCAGGTTTCCAGATTTCTAACAGCTTTTACATGCATTCATTAAACATAAAAGCCACTTCGTTATAATGCGAAAAACCATGCATTTGCTGTGATTCTAACATGTATGACTCAAAGTCATGTGGGGCTGCCTTTAGCAAACGAGACTGCTGCCAGATTCCCAGGCTTAATTGCTTGATTCTTCTGACATTACGAAGCAGCTGTCTTCTGGCAACACAGCAATACATGCTAACAACACAACTGAAGGCATTTCTCCCCTCTGGCGCTACACTTGTTATTTCTGTTTGGCCTTTACGAGAGATTTGTATGAAAGGTGAGGAGCGACCATAAACAAAGGCAGACTTTCTAACACATCAGCACTGGAAAGAGAGAGAATGAAAATATACTGTAGTACAAGCAGAGTTAATTAAATGCACTCAAGTTTAATGTGCTGATCACAAAGAAAGCATTGGGAAAACTAGCATTGTTTCTAGCAACAATGCAATAATGGAAAAACAAGCATTAGGCATATTCTGAACACATGCTAAAAGGGTAAACCTCCTTAATAGCAATGTGAATATTCAATTTTTCACCAGTGATAACAGGGTTCAACAAATCAAGATGGCCTGCTGGCCGAGGCCAGTGCAGAAGAGCTTTAGGTCAGTTGACTGCTGATTCGCCATTAAGACAATGTTTTAGACTAGTTGATATATTATATGATTTAAAAAAATATGATACGAGTATGACTTGATATGATATAAGTGCCCTTCAAAATGGGGGGGGGTTGTTGTTTCAGTTTTTTCCATTTTAATTTCTTGGATTAAATTTTTTGTTTGCTATAATATGTTCTAGTTTAGTTAAATTTAACTGTATTAAAAACAAAGGCCTGTCTAATGGATTTAATTTATTAACGGTTTAACAATAAAAAAATAAAAATAAAAAATAAACATTTTAAGGCCCTATGAAAAACATTTTGTTTAGTTTTAACCAAATTCTGGATGTCATTTTAATGGTTTTATTAAACTGTAATAATCAAAAGCATCTCTAAATTATTGATTGATTGAAAATTAATGGGCAAATACTAATTAGAGCTAGCAAGCAGTAATAAACATTATTTATCATAATTAGAAGTGCAAACTACATCAAAGAAACACAAATAGGCTTTAAAAAGCTTTTATACCATTAACTTCAGAACTCCAGGAGGCATTAACTCACCAAAATGAAAATATAAGAAACAAAAAACTATAGCTTTTGCTGTGACGGACACGCTTAATTCCACTGTAATACGAACACAGTTATATGGTAGGTAAGAAATTATTTATGGGCAACTAATTTTCACAAGAGTCATGTGGCAGGTGTGGCAAAAGTGTAATTTTGGACTGCAACCGCAGAAAACTGCAGCGCATAAAGCAGGCCTTGTTTTGATTTGAAACACAAGTGCATTGACTACGGGGAGTAATTCTAGCATTCATATGTTGAGCAGAAATAGTACATCAGCAGTGGTTTAACTCTTTTTGGCAGGAGTGGTGATGGCCAAAACAAGCTGGGCAGCTGTGTGAACTCTATGGCACAGTGTGCTTGTCTCTGAAGAGCATCTCAGGGCTCTTGTGCTCCAGCTTACAAAGGGTGGAGCTCAGCTGCACTCAGATTGAGAGTCAATTCAAGACAGAAGTTCAGTTCACTGGATAACCAGTAGGGCTGGGTATCGTTCAAAAACCTTCGATACGATACCTTGAGGTCGATACCGGTTCCTGAATGATTTTTGATGTTTATACACACTCAGAACCTCATCTCCTGAGCCACTGCACGGAAAAAATATATCCAACACAATCAGTGCAGATTCGTTTTTAAAAAGTTAAAACAGTTTTCAGTTTACACATCTGTTACGTTAATTTTACACTAGTGCATTATTATTTATTCTTACAATAGCCTTATAATGTTTTCCCCTCTGAAAATGTGTATTTACATTTTATTAAGCCATAAAACATTCGTCTTTTAATTAATGAAGATTTCATTTTATTGGTTAAGATTTCATTATTGGTGCCATGATGAAGCTCATCAACTTTCTTTGTTAACCCAGGCTTGATCCTGAGTTAATGTTGCACGTGCACATGAAAGTG
>JAUMHR010000056.1:12986226-12997610 GCA_032361145.1 Enteromius fasciolatus
AGGTATTTCTGTTGTTTATTAAGCGCCATGCGAGTGAATTCGCCAGTGAAAATCGCATGGGTATCCTGGCGAAAAACATCCCGAAACACGCTAACGAAATGCGCGTGCGATATGTCCCGCAATATGTCTCACAATGTATATGAACAACATCACTAAAACTGCTCAGAGTTCTTCATGAGCACTGTTTCACTTGAATAAAACCATCATATCATATACACACAAAAACTTAAAAAAGGTCTTCACGGAAACCCATCAAAATTGAAAAAAAGTTTGGATTAACTTGAAGTTGACGTTATAAGGTGCAAAAGAACATGCATAATGCAAAATTATCAAAGCGTTATTTCAAGTGATTTCTTCAGTGTTTTAATTTTAATAGTAAACCCCTTTGCCAAAAAAAAAAATTATTTACCTTTTAATCAAATGTAAGTTAAACAAAGCAGTCCAGAAAATGTTTTTAAAAAGTCAAACCTTCAATACCGTTGCCTCTGTGTCTGCAATTATGACGTGTGACATAATAGCCATGCAGTTCAGGAGTTAATTTTGCCTACCTGATGCATTTAATGTGGGTGCAGTTTAGGTTGTGGTCTAATGGGTCGGGTCAGGTAGGGAATTAAACTATTGCCACTGCCTGACGAGGAGTCGGGTGTTCTGTTAAGTACTGTGTGTACAGGGCGGGTGTGGGTTACCAAACCGTGTCAAGGCCCTCCACCACTTCTTTGAGCTATGTACTAGAGCAAAATTCAATAAGGGTTTCGCTAAATTTCCATGATTTTTTTTTGTGTGTGTGTGTGTGTGTGTGTGGGGGGGGGGGTTAATAATGAAGGATTTTGTTAATTTCAATTACTTTTCCAGGCTATTTTCCTATGACCATAAAAACGCTGTACAAACGAATCCCTAAAGAACCTAGTAGTCTAGCACATGTAATCTGCTGCTGAGTTTTGTAACTCTTTGAATGTCATGGGTTGACATCTGAATCACAGAATCTAATTTACTGATCTAAAATTCCGCATGAAGCTCAAACTCAGCTCCCACAGGAGTTGGTCAGATAAATCACACTCTTCAGGGGGTCAATGCAGTCCATTAACCATCAGCACACAAACTGGTGCTGTGTCAATATGGGCCATTGAAAAAATGCCTTTCCTCTCACATAAAGGCTGTTTTGTTTAGGCACAGAGCCGTCCCCTGGCTAATCAGACAAACGCAGTAAAAGAAAAAAAGGAGAAGGAGACAAAGAGCGAGTGAAAATGAGACAAATGAGAATACGAGAATAAGAGCACGACAAAAGAGCTTCCCAACTACGGCGAGAGAGAATACATCACTGACTGCGCTGACAAAAGAACTTTTTCCAAGACTGAGCCGTCTTCTCCATCTGAGGTCACCCAAGCTGTGCGGCAGGAAGGAAGGCCCACTTCCAGCAACCTTTATTAACTTCATAAATAATGAACTCTGCAAGGCCTGAAGAGAAACTCTGTAACTCTGCCCCACAGCAATAAAGCAGCAGGACATTGCTCTCTGATCCCTGTCAGAGAGAAGTGCGTAACGAAGCAAAGACAAGGTATTTCGGTGTGGAGCCACACACGTACAAGCCAGCTCACCTAAAACATTAGCCCTGAACCATCGGATTACTCCTAACACCCAGAAGCAGCATGTCTTCACCTCGCCTTGAGCCGAATACTAAAGTAAAGAAGTAGTTCAAGTGAACAATACAGTCCATGTGCAGTGGACTAATCCTGATTTATGCATGTTTACACCGACACATATACCCATGGATTTAGTACCTAGATGGATAAAGGTCAAGGGTCACTTGGGTGATCACGGTCATTACACACGCTGGGAAACACAACGCATTTCTGTTGAAACAAATCCTCATGATCTCTTATTTGCAGAAGAGTCAAGTCTTAAGGGAGTTCCTAAAAACGTACTGTGTGCAAACTGTAGCAGTGACTAAGAGTTAAGTCACAGAAGTGCAAGTTAAGGTAAGCGAACATGTAAGAAGTTAAAAATGTAGTCTGGAAAGGCAGGAAGCAGTGCGGTACAGCGCCTGCAGTCCTAGAGCAGTGGCGAAGCAGAGGCTTACTTATTTCTCTTTAATCCCTGGTGGTTGGCTAAAGCTAAGATTAGCCCACATATACAACAGATGGGTCACACCACGGCGAATCAGGACAGTCCTAACCACAACCTCGACTTTTAATGAAACGCCAAGGGACCCCTGGCTACCCAGCTTCCTGCTACAGATCAAAGAAAACATCCCTTTGTTTTCTTAGGTGCTATGCCACACAGTTAGGCACAAAGGTTATGAAAAGAGATATACTTTCAGCTAGAACTCTCAAACAAATCAGAGCAGCAACTGCTTCAATCGGAGGCTTAAAGCGAAGACTACGCTGGATTAATTCAATGAGATGAGCTTTTATATTGTTCTTCTGAAGAAACGCATCTGTTAGAGATTGCAGTCGACCGAGGTCTGGTCTTTCCATGCTTTTACAATGAATATACTGCAAATCAATTCATATCAATGCATTGTCACTGTGGCATAATGAATGGAGAAAAGAGAGGATGCATTGCTGAAACACCTTCCGACTCACAAACACCCTTCTAGTCCTGTCTGCCCTTGAAATCAAAGACACCTGGGAAAGTAAGTGGAATGTGGAAGTACAGTAAAATATATAAGTAAAATTCTATAGCAGACTATAGCAAATATTATTTTTACTATTTTCTAAATAAACAATACTCTAGTGCAAGTCTTCGATATAGCCTATATAAAGATAGAAAGATGTATTAAATAGATCAATTATTTTATGTTCGTTTAAAACTAAATGTTGGTTAAACCACAAAAGATTGCTAACAATGCTGCGCTGTTGTTTTGTAGTAGGTGTTACTAGTCTGTCATAGTGTCCAGCTGTAGCAAGCGGTGAATCACTTATCTGCGCTTCCCCTGATATTTATTGCAACTGTGTAAAGTTGAGCTCAACAGAATAAGTCAACTCTGGCTGAAAAAGAATGATGCTGAGTCACTTTGTTAGAGCAAATCACTGCCAGTGAATGCCCCTTAAGGAATTATATTGGTCATCGGGTCACTCTGCTCTCTAGATATCAGTATCGGATTAGACTTATAATAGAGAAGCTCATCTCTAGATTAATAAAGAATTAAAAATAAGGGGAGGGTAAATAGCCCAAATCCCAGGGAAAGAATCCAGATTACAACTAACCTGCTGTTGGTCATTCAGTCTGATAACCACAGAAAGCCTGTCAAACACATAGTGCCCTCTGACAAGAATAAACATCCCTGTGCACACGTCTTCACAAACACACATATACAAATTATACTGACCCAAGGACACAAGCTTTTTTCCCGCTTGTTTAATTCCGAAAGTCTTCAGAAAAGAAGAGCTCCATCACAATAACATATTTCGATTTTTAAGTGCTATTCATGAGTTGAAAAGATGCTTGTACTGCGGTAAATTTACACATTTCAGCTTAAGACTTTGCTATATTGCTCAGTTTCTACAGTTACAGTTTATTATTCATCCAATAATGACAAACTAGCTGACAGTCAGACATCTGGGCACTGAAAAGAGAACTGTGAAAAGCCATCACATCTCAAAAACTCATGTTCGCAATCCTTCATAATGAAAAGGAACCCCTCAACGAAGGCCCAATTATCACTCTGACAAGATTCATAAAATATTTACAGCACACATTGAAAAATTCAACACGTATTATACATACGGTACAAACCTGGGTGCTATAAAGGGAAGCTACAGACTGGCAGCCGAGTGAGGTATAGTTAGCTAAACTAATTACGACCGCACCAGCACCTCAGTTAGTGACAGGCAGGTGCCAGTTCCTTTGCGTTTAGCTGCTCTGATGTGCTCTGACAGGTGTCTGACAGCAAATCAGACTGTGTGAATGCACCGTGACAACATCCGCTTGCAGGCTTGAGGAGAGGTCTCCATGGCTCTGGACCTGAAGATCATACACAAACCATCACCTCTTTTTTACATTCATAAGGGACAAAAATCAGTACTAGTATCTGTGAATATCTAAGAACAACCTTTAAAACCTGCCTATGTAAAATATCTACATGCATATTTTATTAGCAATGACAATTAGCAAGCACTGTCATCCATGAGTGTGCTTTACTAAAAAATGTGAATTACCAGACAAAGTTTTTTGTTTTGGATGGTGAGATGTCACTCACGCCTTTAAACAGCTGTTTCTATTTTAAAGTATTTTTAAATGTAATTTGTTCCTTAATGACAAAGCTGAATTTTCAGAAATCACTGTAATGTGCCAATTTGGAGCTCTGTGATCAATATTGATAACCGTTGTGCAGATTAGTAATTTTGTGACTATTTCATGATTCTTAAAAGAATATAAGTCCATTTATTTACTTGAAACCCAAATCTTTTGTTACTTTATAACTTTCTTGTCACTCACTACTGATTAATTTAAAGTACCTCCAAAACTGTGTGTAGGACATTTTAATTGAAAATGTATCTCCTACAAATTAATGTCTTAGTGAATGTGACCTGATTCTTGCACTTATTTAGTGTAGGTCAATAGTACGGTGCTATATGTAATCCATCTCATCAAAGCAAGGTAGTATTTCACATTGTTTTTGGACAATCCCATTTAAAAGTCAATTGGCCCGCAGCAAGCTGTGAGTAATAATACAGCTTGCTCCACAAAGTCAGGTAAGGACGAGAGAGGTTAAATTACCACTGATAAGCAGAATCCACATTTCAGGCAGTGGTACGACACTAGCATCAGTGCAAACACACACACAAAGAGCCAGTGGGAGACGGGGGACGTGCAGCCTGTTGTGTTTAGCAATGCAAATGAAATGGTGAAGATTCTGTAACGTTTGAGTAAACAAAACATCAGTCGTTCAACAGCAGCCCCACTGAGCCTCAAACCTCCTTCACTCTAAACAACCTTAACAAAGACACTGCCGTCTGCTTGACTCTCTGGAAGAACAGAGAACCGTTTGTCTTTATAAATAAACAAGTCAAGGATGTATCCTTTAAGTAAGATGCCAAAAAACAGCAGTGAAATTTTCCATGACCTTGGTGTAATGCTCAGCAGTTGCTGGTTTAAATTCCGGCAGACCACGGGACATCAATCAGCGCATATCAAATACTGATGATTTTATTCTATTCAGTTAATGCTTATGCTGGAATCATACTGGTCAACAAAAACATGGAAATCATGGGGCAAGCAATACTCGTAGACTTGAGTTTAGACACAAATTTGAAGTATATTCCAAGGCTATACCTTTTTTAAAACATCTGAGAAATTGACGAATAAAGGAAATGTCTAAAGGAAAAATCTCGCCTTGTAACATTAAAAGCAGAAGAGTCAATTAAAATACACTTATATCAAACTTTGTGTTTAGGATTTTAGCAAATCCTGCCTTTAATAACCAGTTAATTGTTGGTATGAATATTGTAAATTACTAAACATGTAGCCTATATCCCAATGTAACATAGGTAATATGTTTTTAATAATAAAAAAATAAAAAAAATGCTAAAATAAGTTTAATAAGTGCAAACCAAAATTGAAATAAACGAAAAAACTATGATTAAAGTATGAGTTATACATTGATAAACATTATGAACTACTATAATAGTAATAAATAATAATGCTACGGTTAGCTCTTTTCTAATTGCCTGTTTGCTAAATGCTCCATCTCTCTCTGAATCAGGTTAGAGGTGTTCAAGAAACTGACCTACACTTGAAAGCTCTTGGTCTGAAAAATTCCATTGATTATAGAGGATAAAGCAGTTTCTGCCTTATTGCTACATCGGAGAAAAATGCAGCAGAGAAAAATGATTAGCCAAAGATGGAGCACACATTGTGGAGCACTCATCACTTTTGCCACCGGGAGAGGAGCTTCTCGAGAACTGCTGAGCGGGCCTGTTATCATGGTGTTAATGTTGCTGAAAGTATTAAATACTGACCCAAGCACAATTTCACACTGCCCCCATGCCAAGACTAGTGTATTAAAATGAAGTTAGCCTCAAATTAAATATGCACTGTTGCATAATAGTGAGCCAAAGCCGAGATGGGGAGTAAAATTGTAAACTAAATTAAATTGAATCCACTCTTCTTGTAACATGTTACAAAACGATCAACAAACAACTCACAACGCTACATTACAATTGTGCTGTCATTATGATTTCATACAACAGCTTGGAGCTGCATATCTTGCAATTTACTTTACCAAACATAATCCTGATGAAACTTTGATCAGAAGTAATACTATTTACACGATCTAATTTGATTGTTTAAAATAATCAAATATTTGTCAGTAATGTTCACCTATAACTGAAGTAAGCGAACACCACAAACTGAAGTGCTTTGAAAGCAAGTTGCTTGTCTTTATCCATTTTGAATCCAATATTCATCTATTTTGAGTTTTGCAATTTTTTGGCAAATCCTCAAATGATAGGGCTGGTCAAAAACAACCACAATATTAAAATAATATTACTTAACCTTTACACCAAAGTTCACATACAAAGTCGCTTGATGAAAGTGTCGATGTTGGGTATGATATCCCTCACCTTGTTTTCTGTGACTAGCGAACCCAAAGACAGCCCTATGCCAGTTCATCTGTTGATTAATAAAGCCTGAAGCAACTGACTGCAGAAGCTCAATCTAGACTAATGCATCTAAAACACCATGTTTTTCTAGGTCTCAATGAAAAAGACAGAGAAAGAGAGGGAGTAAGTGATTTGGAAATGAATAGCAAACCAACTCTGCTCTCAATCCCATTTGTAAACAGATTGTCTCTCTATCTGCAGAGGGAGAGGAGACTGCAAATATTTGACAGAGACATGTAAATACTATAATGCTGACGAGGAAGTCTGTATTCACTCATGTGGTGCACCGGTAGTGGTAGTGACCTCATCTTACAGTCCAGATGACACTGGTTAAAAAAACAAAACAAAACAAAATTGAGTCTGTGTTTGCATATGGTCTAGGAATGAAATTGATATGGAGACGTTCAGAGCAGAGCTGATATTTGCATGAGAGGGAGTTCAGTTTAGCTCAGCTTTTTCTGCATTTAGTAGACAACACCGTAAAAAAAAAAAAAAAAACACCTTTTGGGAGTTTTATTTTAGGTGTTGATGTATTTAAGAATATATATTTGTGGCAGAAGGAACAAAAAACATCTGAATATGTTTTTACAGCTCCTCTCTCAGGAGCTTTGTCAAAAACAGGATGATTTGCCTGTTTTTCTGAGTGACGCACGACCAGGCCAATCAAATGTAACGTCACAATTTTGTCACAGCACAAGCTGAACGCAAAACAAAAAAAAGACAGACGCGGTCCATTCAAACTAGTGCAGATTTGGCTACATGAGGAGCCATAAATATCATCTTGTTGTGATGTCAGCATAATACAAATTAGAAATATGATTGCATACCCGATGCCACTGCCAGTCAAAGAATGGGCGATAGCTATGGTTAAATGTGATAAAACGAGCGCACTGGACAGAAACAATCGTCCATTTTTTTTCATTTACTTATTTATTAGTGAATGTTAAATGTATAAAGTGAATGTTTGAATGTTCAGCAAAGTATAAACAGCTTTTTAATGCACATCCACAAATAATAATCATTGTACTGAGGTCAAGGCACTTCCTGTCCAGGAATATTAAGCCCTGGTGTCTGACCTTTTACATCCTACACGCTATTGTGTTAAACAGATGGAGGACGGAGGCATCTCATTACACCCTCTACTCCATATGGTGACCAGACACTGAGCTAAAGTGTTGTAAGTAAGCAATAAGGTACGTGAGGCTGTGCTGTATTGTGAATAAATCACAGCTAAAGGGTGTTGTTAAAAAAAAAATTAAAACCAAAAATATACGCATTAAAATGTTACTTTTTTGAAGCAAGTTTGTAAAACGCAGTCCTTCCGCTAAAATAACTGCCTCTGACAGCAACAGTAAACTCCAAGAGAATGTTACAAACACTCCTCTCATCTAATGCAGCTTAAATAAACACAGAGAATAGCAGAGAACAGCTTATAATCAGCTGCATCTTTTATTTTTTAACACAATATATGATATTAGTGATGCTCCGATTGATCGGCCACTGATCGTGATCGGCCGATATCGGCTAAAAATAGCTTGATTGGCGAACCCCAAAAGCGCCGATCAAAAAAGCAGATCACTTGACATAAATTACTCGTGCGACTTTTTTACACATGCATACACAGCACACGGGTAAACAACAGCAGAGCGGAGCTTACCAGTGGCAACATGAGTTCTCCCTTCTGGAAGTTTTTCAAAGTGTCCGATAAAGACGAAAAGTCAGCCGTTTGCAATGTATGTCGTGATGAAATCGCACAAGGTGGAAGCAAGCAACGGCCTTTAAACACCACTAACGTGATTAGGCATCTTGGAACACTGGAAGAAAAGCACGCACATCAATCTCAAAAAAGAGTGCTCGACCAAAAGAATCCAGTAGACAATATGGTCCAAATATTAAATATATGCATATATTAAAAAAATCGTATTTATTTGAAACAGTTTTCACATATCAAGTGTGACGTTTCGAGCCCCAAGGCTCTTCATCAGACGGTCAACCTGAAACAGAAAACTCATAGGCTGCATTCACACAGCAGCACGATACGGTTGTCAATCCTGTTTTCGAATCATTAATATGGTTACTTTCACACACTGTCGCTATGGTTACTGGTAAGGAATATGGGCTTGACACCGGTTGCACGTTCAAACAGACAGGATTCTAAACTGTAAGCTGCTGTGTGAACGAGACATTTCGAGACTCACACCGGTAAAGAAAATACGGTTGTCAATCCTAAATACAGGATTGACAACCGTATTCTGCTGCTGTGTGAATGCAGCCATAAATATATTCATATTTCCTCCACAACTGCTGGACGCTAGCACACACGAACCTTCGGGTTACAGGTCTGACTCTCTATCCATTAGGCTATGACTGCCCTCAAAGCAAAATATTACTATAGCAATATTTCACTGTAAAATAAAGAAAGAAGAAAATATATTTTACAATACAACTCTAAAATTATAGTACTAACATTTTATTTACCTTTATTTCTTGACTTAAAACCATTAAACCATCAGCTTTTGGCAGCGACCCACAGGGAGCCCTTTAAGCTCCTCTTTTGTTGGCAACAGCCAGTTTATAATAGTTTCTCATTTCAAGTTTGGAAAGATGGTTTGCATTACAAAATGCATATTATAAGTGACCCAAGCCCTCTGTGAATTGGCATTTGCTGAAACCAAGCCACTTTGAAACACTGAAAACACCAGAAAAAACAGTGCCGTGCATGATGTGATGAGAAAATAGTAAAGGAGGGGGGAATCTACTCTGGACCTGTCGAGACATGCTGAGCTCCAGATGAGAAACACTTAATTACTACATTCAGAAGCCTGCCAGCACTGACTTAAATACGGCTCGATAGCCTCCAGATAAGTGTGCATTTGGGTCGAGGCGATAAACCCTGGAGGCTTTGATTGGGTTTAACTCAGCACATTTACTAAAGATGGGCAAGCAGCCTTAGGCTGTTCACAGTGTTCATGCATTCTATGTTTAATAAAAACAAGACATAGCACAGGGAAATGAGCAGAATACAGGTGTCCTGATCAGTCTTTAACATTTGTAAAACACAGTGTACTTTGTAACACAATATGTGTTGCAGTAAGTCAAAAAAGCCTGTGTAGTGCAATGTTCAAACAGCATGAATGGACACAAAAATGCAACTTGAGGAAAAAAAACGCACCTGATGAGAACAACAACAGCAAATGCTTTGCGTTAAAAAGACTTAAGGAAAGCTCTTCTTTACTCAAGTAATCCTCACCTTTCCTTTCCTGAGTTTGGTAAATGTGATTACAAGCCTATTTTTGACATCCCTGAAAAGATAAATATAGGTTAGAGTTGTCTTTTTTTTGCAAGGATCTGTGTTCAAGTCACTGACATGGATGATGGAGATATCTTGCTAATAGGAGCAGTGAAATTTTCAAATCCAGGTTAGACTGGAAAGACAGAATGGGAGCTTTGCTCTTATATACCTGACATTCATTAGCTTGTTTCATAACAAAAGCCCTTTAGCCCGAGCTGCTCTGACAACGAAGACCTTCTTTTCTTATGTGACACAGGAAGTTACATCCCAGAAGTTTGGCTTGTTTTTAGAGAGAAAAAGTGCAAAAGACCCAAGAGGTGTAGAGGAGGAAAGAGTCACCCAGTGAAAATGATTTAGAGGGAAACTGAAGCACTGACAAAAGAATATTCCAATGCAGAGCACATTGCTCGGGGACAGGAAGTGACATTGTGTGGGTAATGAGCTCAACTGAGCGGTTAGCCATATTTTTGCTGCTGTGAGATGCTGATGGCAGAGAGCAGGCCAAGAAACATCTCTGCTATTGACTAAACTGTGTAAAGGTATGTCTTCAACAGTGCCTTGTGTGTATATCTTCAACACAAAGTGAAGACCATAAACAGGATCTGAAGACGCAATTTTGCACAATGTATGAAGCAGGAACTATAATTTTACTGTGGATCTCACATTTGGCGATCAAGCAATCTTACTCAAAATAAAAGGAGGATGAAAGGAGAATAGGTAAAGGAGAAAAATGATGATTTGTAAAAGATGAATGAGAAGAAAGGAGATACACTTACAGAGGAATGATAATAGGAAGGAGTTAGCCAAGCGTAAGCGTGATTTGTGGGCAGAAGGGAGTGTCGCAGCAGAGCTATTTGTCTCAGAATTTTTTACATCCAGCAGCACTTCATCCGCTCAGTCTAATTATGCACCGTGAAAATATGGTTCACAAAAGTAGCAACACAGACTTCACAGCTGAAGAGATTTTACTGTCAGTATGAATTAAGAAAAAGCATTACCCTACTGCAAAAAATATTTACAATGCAAAAAGGTTGTAGAACACATGACTTCAAAACCATTGAAGCACCTAAGCTGTTGCCAACCGTCAAGATCAATGTGATTCGTTTCCTCTATAGAGGAGCAAAACTACAGATTTTTATTATCCATTAGTTGTTGGATTTTCAGATTATCTTTTAAGTCAACATCAGATGATGTCAAAGGTTAATTAACATATTATTATGGATTTGCAATATGCAAAACACTTCAGAGCAAAAACTTATTGTGAATTTGTAATATTTACCATAACACAATAAAATAACTTTCAATATATTAGTATTGCAGTATCGGTATTATCAGTGTGGCACCAGTACCTAAGGAACCGGTATGTGCCGAACCGAATCAAAACGTGGATTTCGGTGCCTCATTTCAGGGCCATGCCTGAACGAAAAACCCAACAATCTATGGCGCCAAATCTATGCCATTTAATAAGCGAGCGCACCACTGATGCTGGC
>JAUMHR010000056.1:13018138-13036412 GCA_032361145.1 Enteromius fasciolatus
CTTGAGCTTCAGAAAGCGACGCAAAGGGGTCTTGACCAAGCGTCAAAATGTGACGAGTTGGAGTGAGACTGTGTTGAATGAACGGCGAAAGAGAATGGCATCCAGTCTCTGCCTGTATTGTGGTCAAGCAGGACATCACATTAGAGAATACCCCCGTCAACCTCCTTGACCAGTGGTGAGTACGATCCTTCTGATGTTTGAAAAATTTCATCCACTCACCACTGTTGTGACACTTACTGCTCCAAACAGCTCTGTTACAGTTAATGCCCTCCTTGAGTACGACAGTTTAGAGTCAAAACCTCACCAGCAAAGATGATCTATCATATCCAGTCAGTCACCAGTCAACAACTACCATCACGCAACGTAAGACATCAAGTGGGACCTCTACAACTTCAAGTTGGTCTATGTCATAAGGAGCATATCATATGTTTGGTTCTGGAGGGCTCTACCATCAACATTGTTCTAGGGTGCCTGTGGTTGGCATGGCACAATATCCTCTCTTGGTGTACTGATGATGTATTACAATTGGGGCTTCAACTGTTGGCTCGGATGTTTCCCTCTCTTCCTGTATGTACCACCTCCATAGAAAATCCAGTAGAGAAGCAATCAGTCAGCATTCTTGAGTGTTACGCCTAGTTCCAGGATGTTTTCTGCCCCAGAAGAGCTGCGAAATTGCCACCACATCGACCATGGGACTGCGCCATTGATCTGCTCCCTGATGTTCCAGTGCCCCATGGAAAAATATATCCGTTATCCATCCCAGAGAGTAAAGCAATGGAGGAGTACATCAAGGAGGTTCTTCAGAACGGTTACATCCGCCCATCCACTTCCCCTGCTGCTTCCAATTTCTTCTTCGTGGCAAAGAAAGACAGTGGGTTGTATAGATTATAGAGCCGTAAACAAAGCTACAGTTCTCTATAAATATCCTCTCCCACTAGTGCCTGCCGCCATTGAAAGGTTAAGAGACAAAGATCTTCACAAAATTTGATTTAAAGAAGTGCTTACAATCTCATCAGAATACGCGAGGGAGACGAGTGGAAAATGGCCTTCATCACCCCTACTGGCCACTATGAGTGTTGCGTTATGCCGTATGGCCTTGCAAATGCACCCTCCATCTTTCAGAACTGTATGCACATATTCCTCAGATACTTCCTTCACCAATTTCTCCTCGTATATATCAACGACATCCTGATATACTCCAAAGATCTGCAAGAACATAAAGTCCACGTTTCCAAGGTTCTCACCCGCCTCCATCAGCACAAATTCTTCCTCAAGGCAGAGAAATGTTCCTTCCACCAACCCTCGGTGCAGTTTCTGGGTTACCACATCAGTTCAGCAGAAGTCCGCATGGATGTCGGCAAGGTGGATGCTGTGGTTAACTTAAAAGCTGCACAAGCCTTTGAAACACTGAAAACTGCCTTCACCACTGCACCGCTCCTCATACATCCTAACCCAGAACTGCCGTTCATTGTAGAAGTGGATGTCTCCACTACTGGCGCAGGAGCCATTCTTTCTCAGCAGCAGGGGAACCCACCTAAACTCCATCCATGCGCTTACTTCTCTAAAAAGTTCAGTCTGGCAGAAAGAAATTACAACATCGGAAACCATGAGTTGTTGGCCATCAAACTTGCGTTAGAAGAATGGAGACATTGGCTGGGGGGTTCATTACATCCATTTCAAGTGTTGACTGTTCACAAAAATCTACAGTATTTGCGGGAAGCAAAACCCGGTTGAACTCTCGCCCAGTGGGCTCTATTCTTCAGCCGGTTCCGTTTCACAATTTCATATCATCCTGGAGCTAAGAACATCAGAGCAGACGCTCTATCCCGCCTTCATGGCTCAATGGAAGAACCAGAATCTCCAGAGACCATTCTTCCTGAAAAACTCTTCGTCTGTCCCATCCAGTGGGAGAACCCTCCAGTCGTCGTCGAACCAGATCCTGAACCTCCGCCGGACTGTCCACCAAATCGCCAGTTTGTTTCACCCCCAGAAAGAACCACTCTCATTCACCAACTCCATACCTCTTTGGGCACTGTACATCCTGGGACCAACATAACTCTCTCGCTCCTACAAGATCGATTTTGGTGGTCTGGGATAGACAAAGGTACGTGAGAGGGAGTGTGCCATTTCGAAGACTCCTCGCCATCTCCCAGCTGGTAAACTTCTTCCACTCCCTGTACCTAACCACCCCTGGTCACACCTAGGAGTGGATTTCATCACTGATCTGCCTCCTTCAGATGGCAATACCTGTATTTAAGATATTATTGATCGATTTTCCAAGTTCTGTCCATCTAAGTTTTTGATGGTCTGAGTGTAACTACATTTTCTGAACTGTTCCTTTAAAGTGTTACTCCACTCCAAAATAAAAACAAAATGTCATTAATCACTTACTCCCATGTTGTTCCAAACCCTTAAAACCTTTGTTCATCTTCAGAACACAATTTAAGATATTTTGGATAAAAACCGGTAGGCTTGTGACGGTCCCATTGACTAAAGTAAATTACACTTTCAAGGTCTAGAAATGTATGAAAGACATCGTCTGAATACTCCATCTGCCATCAGTTGTTCAACCAAAATGCTATGAAGTGACAGGAATATTTTTGCAAGGTAATAAAACAAAAATAATGACTTTATACAACAATTCATCACTGTGACATCACCGTGGTGCCATTTTTGAAAGCATCCAGTGGAAGCAATCAGCTTATGCTCTTCTGTGTTAGCCGTTACACACAGTGTGGAAAGTGTGCTGGACATTCACTTCCCCCACCTACAAACCCATGCCAGACCTAAAACTCGAACTTGCGACTCTCTATCCATGAGACCACAACTGCCCCCAAAAAAATTGCTCCAGGTGAGGATCAAGGTTTATATTTCAGACGATGTCATAAACAGTGTATTTTACTTGGCAGTCAATGGGACAGTCACAAGCTTCCCAGGTTTCCAATATATTGAAATGTGTTCTGAGGATGAACAAAACTTTGGTTTGGAACGGGGTGAGTGATTCATGACAAAATTTTAATTTTGGGGTAGATTATCCCTTTAATTAAAGTAAGTAAAGGTATAGAATTAGACGTGTCAGAGTAACCCAGATGTCTTTCATTTCACTTGAAGTACGTGAGAAAGAAGCAGGCAAGTCCAGCTGTTAAGTTAAGTCTATGTTTATTTTGCTTCATAATGCATAATTATCTGCTCATTTGGATTTAACACTATTTTTTAATATTTGAGATTTAGATGATCCTCTTAAGGCTAAAGACTGCCCATAACTTATAATTAAACTGTCTCTATGTTCTACTGTTTTTTTCTCTGTCTATTATTTCTCTCTGACAGCTGAACAGATTCATTCTCGACAATTATCACTTGAAACCACAGTGAATGATCAGCCATTTGTGATGAAAGCCAATTTGTGACATGCAAAGATGACAATAGAAAGATTGCCTTTTCCCAGCAGTTAACTTAATTGTTACTTTGACATGGCAATTGACAGTGAAAAAAACGCAAACTCAACTATGAGTCTTCTGTTCCGCACATTTGAGGCTAATTGTATTGTTGTAATTGGGAACACACAGGGAACACTTGTGGCGGCAGGTGACTTTACATATTAATTTGCATATTTGTGAAGTAATTGCGTAAAGTTTGCATTCAGACTTGTTTCTGTTCTACAGCTAAATGCCCAATAAAGCTGTTCACATCATATTTTCTATTGTCATACATAACTGTTAATGTGACCCATTAATACTAGTTTGCCAGGAATCACTTCTTAAATACTGATTTATAATCAACATCATCTGATGAAATCAATATATCTAAATTACACAAAAAGGCAAAAAGGCCTATAAGTTTATTTATTTCAGTAATTCAACTCAAATTGTGAAACTTGTGTATGAAATAAATTCAATGCACAGCGACTGAAGTAGTTTAAGTCTTTGGTTCTTTTAACTGAGATGATTTAGGCTCACATTTAAAGGGGTCATATAACGCCACAAGCTGATATGATTCTTTAGGATCTTAATGAAAAGTCTGTAATATAGTTTGTTTAATATTTCTTAATGGTAGTGTAAAAAAACACACATTGTACCCTTTAAAAAACAGCTTTTTTCAAAACAATCTGTTCTGTGTACTTCCCCTTTAAATCTTCATGAGCTTTGCTGACCCCGCCCCTCTTTTTAGAGGCGCTCTCAGAGGATGTTTATTTAGTTGTATTCATAGTCCTAGACCTTCCACAATATGTACGATTTTTCAGGAGTAAATAACTATGTTTAATATTAATTTATGTACATATGTTTAATACATTCAACAACAAAACAGCTCAGTCGCTTAGGAGTCATGCTTGTCTCTGCATCTCGGACTGATGACGGCTCACTCAATAAATAATTATGGGAGGGGCCTCCGACTGTGTGACATCACACGGTCAGATGGCTTGATTTGAGTAAGTGGAAAACATTTAGAAAAAAGATTACAAAAAAAACACTGGGTGGTTTTTATCATTACAGGGTGGTTGTTTACAGAAACTGCCAACCCACATTTCATTTCAAGCAACTTGTAAAAGTGCATCTGGCATTATATGGCCCCTTAACAAAAATCCACCAATTCATCTCAACAAATTAGAATACAGTGACATGCCAATCAGCTAATCAACTCGAAAACACCTGCAAAGTTTTCCTGAGCCTTCAAAATGGTCTCTCAGTTTGGTTTGCTAGGCTACACAATCATGGGGAAGACTGCTGATCTGACAGTTGTCCAGAAGACAATCATTGACACCCTTCACAAGGAGGGTAAGCCACAAACATTCATTGCCTAAGAAGCTGGCTGTTCACAGATTGCTGTATCCAAGCATGTGATCCGAAAGCTGAGTGAAAGGAAAAAGAGTGGAGAAAAAGATGCATAACCAACCGAGAGAACCGCAGCATTATGAGGATTGTCAAGCAAAATCGATTCAAGAATTTGGGTAAACTTCACAAGGAATGGACTGAGGCTTCAGGAGTCAAGGCTTCAAGAGCCACCACACACAAACGGATCGAGGAATTTGGCCACAGTTGTCGTATTCCTCTTGTTAAGACACTCACAGACAACATCAGAGGCATGTGTTTTGTGCTGGTCTCTACTATCTACCCTGGGCTAAGGAGAAGAACTGGACTGTTGCCCAGTGATCCAAAGCCTCTTTTTAGATGAGAGCAAGTTTTGTATTTAATTTGGAAAGTTTCCACAGTCGATGATGATTTGGGGTGCAATGTCATCTACTGGTGTTTGTCTGTTGTGTTTCTTGAAAACCAACATCACTGCACCCGTTTATCAGTAAATTTAGGAAAACTTCATGCTTCCTTCTGCTGACCAGCTTTTTAAAGATGCTGATTTCATTTTTCAGAAAAATTTGGCACCTACCCACACTGCCACAGCACCAAAAGTTGGTTAAATGACCATGGTGCTGTTGTGCTTGACTGGCCAGTAAACTCCCCAGACCTGAACCTCATATAGAATAGAGAGGTATTCTCAAGAGGAAAATGAGAAATAAGAGACCAAAAAATGCAGATGAGCTGAATTTCAAAGAAACCTGGGCTTCCACCTCAGCAGTGCCACAAACCGATCACCTCCAATGCTGAATTGAGGCAGCATTTAAAGCAAAAGAAAACACTGTGTGCACTGAATTTATTTAATACAAAAGTTTCACAATTTGAGTTGAATTACTAAAATAAATACTAAAAAAAAAGATGCACCTGAATATCAACAGACAAATATACTTGGGCCTGTACAGTATATGATATTTTGAAAAATACACGTCTCTTTTTTACTCTCTCTCTCTCCCTCTCAACCTTGACTTGTTTATACACTACAGTGTTTATTAATATTTTACATTTTCTTTTATATTTCTGTGTTCAGTTTTCTTTTTTTCACTTTTATTTGATTGACTTTAAGTAATTTTGTTACTACTTTTATATTTCTATTTAGCTTTATTTTATCTAATTTTAGTTTTTAGCTTCATTGTAATAGCTTTTTTTAATAGATCTACTAACTAAACAATAAAATTTGTAATGTTATGCAACGGTTCACTCCTATTGTAAATATTTACTGCGTAACAGCAAAAGAGGAGTGTTTTGAGGCCTATAAGATTCATCAACAGCGAAAACAGGTCCTCGTTCGCCACAGGGAAGACTTACTGACCCCTCTATTGTTGTTACACCTCCCAAGAGATATGTCCCACAATGGGATCCTCTGAATTAAGACCTAAACCGTTCTGACATATTTCAACATGTTCAGCCAACCATGGCAACAAAAGCGGTCATGTAGCCAGCAATTCTCATTACCTGAACAGCTCTTCAAAGAGGCATGTTTGGTCAGTCTAGCTAGAATTACCATAGCAGAAAAAAATGTGTTGGTGTTTATAACTGTACGTGTCTAAACATACAGAAAGCTCAAATTAGTCTCCAGAGGCAGGGATGACCTCTTTTTCTGGTGCTTTGTATATCACACGGCGAGTGGCAAGGCCTTGGTAATGTTTTATAGTCACAAGGGATTGTTTCACACTGTGGAGTGCCCTAGGTATATGTTTTGTGCTGGTCTCTACTATCATTCAAGGAGATCATTACGATCTGATTAAACCAGCTCCAGACTCCAAAGGCAGAGGATTGTGGGGAAAAGCACACCTTTTTAATATGCTCAATTTCAGCTGCCCTGAAGAGCAACACTGGGATAGTCAATTTAAAAGACAGGCGTTTGGGTTTTTTCAGACTTAATTTTGATGGACCACTGCACACGGTTGAAGGGAGAAAATGGAAAACAAACCCTGAAAGCCCATTACGCCCTCTGGCATGTATAATGAAGACATCACAACAATTATTAGTAAACAGAGTATTTCTAATTGCATGGGAGATAGCTCACATTCATTTGCAATGGAAATTCTTTAGCCTCTTGCCTGATGTGCTCAATAATGTTTCATTGTCATTTAGCCAAATGAACTTGGGGAGAAACATTGGTGCTCATCATCATTCTCTAATCTTTTTTTACCCTTACAGCCTTAACCCAAGTGTCTAATGTTGGAAAGTATCAGGGAATGAATGTGTCTGAAATCTGTGGTTACAACATCCGAATACCATTGAGCTGATAACATCCTATATATGAATTTTAAATATTCAGTTAAATATTCTTATTAAATACCTTGTTCTTTACATAGTTGAATGTGCAGACAACAAAATCACACAAATTGAAATCAACTGAAATCAAATTTATTAACCCATGGAGGTCTGGAATTGGAGTCACACTCAAAATTGAAGTGGAAAAACACAGTACAGTCTGATCTAGTCTCGCGTAGCCAGACCTTCAGCGGCTTTTTTGGTCAAGGCCCACTCATAAGGCCGTTTGACCGGCATGTCAAACAGCTAATCACAGTTCGTTATGTTCAGCGTCATGTTTCGGGGCGTGGAAATGTCATCACAACAACAGAACGGCGTGCAACAAGTCATTCAGCATAGAAAATCCCGATGAGACGCTCGCGGTAAACATCTCTTTGAAACATATCTCTCCCCTTTACACCCACAAGCAATTCTGGAGAACCGAACACGATACTGAATCGGCCAGCTGTGATGTCAGCGTCCGTTGTTTCATGTTTGCCCGCAAACGCGGCTGATATCCCATTCTCAGTTAGGTACTTCACTTGATCTTCCATAATAGATAGGAGGGGACACACAACTAGTAAAATTGAATCTGCTGGGAATCCTTCTATATGCTGACAAAGGGTCGGCCAGGCTTGGAAAATAATACTCTTCGCAAATCCCGTCGACAAACAGGCTAAAATATCTTTTTGTCTTCACTAAGTGCCTCAAAACTCCAGGACATTTCTTAAAGAGTCTATGCCGTGAACCTCGCATACTTTTGAGAATCCAACGTTTAGCTGATTTTGATAAATGCTCATTGTCACTCATGTACAAATGACAGTTTTTCTTCCGCAATCACACGTCTGTGCTTTGTTTCCCGGCGAACCGAAAATAAACATGACATTCGCGTCTCCATCCAATAAATTCAACCAATCAGATGACGACTTCGACATTCCTGAAGGGTTTCCAGTTAAGCGTACCATATGCATCAGCCGTTAAGCCAATGTTCTGTGGGCGTGACGTCTGAGGCTGAGACTAAGGCTGATCCAACTTTGATGTAATGGCCTTAATACAAGTCAAAATGAGGCTCAGTAGTGTGTGTGGCCTCCTGATGAGCTGGCGGATGGTCTCTTGAGCAATCTCCTCCCAGACCTGGACTAAAGCATCCGCTGACTCCTGGACAGTCTGTTTTGCAACGAGGCGTTGGAGGATGGAGCGAGATATGATGTCCCAGATGTGCTCAATTGGATTCAAGTCTGGGGAACGGACGGGCCAGTCCATAGCGTCAATGCCTTTGTCTTGCAGGAACGGCTGACACACTCCAGACACATGAGGTCTAGCATTGTCTTGCGTTAGGAAGAACCTAAGGCAAACCGCACAGGCATATAGTCTCACAAGGGGTCTGAGGATCTCATCTCGGTACCTAATGGCAGTCAGGCTACCTCTGGCGAGCACATGGAGGGCTGTGCGGCCCTTCAAAGAAATGCCACCCCACACCAGTTCTCCAAGGTTCTCTGTCATGTCTGTCACATGTGCCCAATGTAAACCTGCTTTCATCTGTGAAGAGCACAGGGCGCCAGTGGCGAATTTGCCAGTCTTCTTGTTCTCTGACCAATGCCAAACGTCCTGCACGGTGTTGGGCTGTAAGCACAACCCTCACCTGTGGACGTCAGACCCTCATACCACCCTCATGGAGTCTGTTTCTAAATGTTTGAGCATACACGTGCACATTTGTGGCCTGCTGGAGGTCAGTTTGCAGGGCTCTGGCAGTGCTCTTCCTGTTCCTCCTTGCACAAAGGTAGCGGTCCTGCTGCTGGGTTGTTGCCCTCCTACCGCCTCCTCTACATCTCCTCCAGATTCCTCCTGGCAGCACCTCCATGCTCTAGACTAGACACAGCAAACCTTCTTGCCACAGCTCACGTTAATGTGCCATCCTGGATGAGCTGCACTACCTGAGCCATATGTGTGGGTTGTAGACTCATGCATGTAGTCTCATGCTACCACTAGAGTGACCAAAATATCAGCCAGAAATCATAGGAACTGAGAAGGGATCTGGTCACCACCTGCAGAACCACTCCTTTATTGGGGGTGTCTTGCTAATTGCCTATAATTTCCACCTGTTGTCACTTCCATTTGCACAACTGCATGTGAAATTGATTGTCAATCAGTGTTGCTTCCAAGGTGAACAGTTTGATTTCACAGAATGTGATTGACTTAGAGTTACATTGTGTTGTTTACGTATTCCCTTTCTTTTTTTGAGCAGTGTGTGTTCAGATAACATTACAATCTACATTGTTTACCCAAAAAATAGAATTTGAATTCAATTTGAATTTTGTTTGGGGTTCTGATTGTTTTGTTGTTTACTAATTGGTTGTTTACATGACACCAGAGTTAAAAACAAATAATTAAAATGTTCAGATCCTTTACTAAACATAACTGGTAGACTTCCCAATATATAATAAATGTCAAACCTACCACAGCATTTGGTTTAGCCTTTAGACTGGGAGTATGGATGAATGTGAATATGACACATCCTATGATGTTTTATTGAATAAGTGTGGATAGTCCTTGCGTCAGATATACCTTCCTCTGTAATGCAAAACAGTCCTGTGGCCTGTGACCTAGAGGGGTAAATTCATTAGACCTGCTGTAATGAGATTACGACTACGTTTGATGCTCAGGGTCTCAGGAGGGACTGACCTGACATGTACCCTCTTGCATGTAGATTAAACAACTGACAATGCAATCATTTCACCTTATATCTTATAATATTGGATTTTGGAAAATTCTGCAGCAGTTGAAAGGTTATTTACAATACAAATCTTAAAGGCACAGGAATAGTGGGGATGATAATGTCAGTGGCCCAAAGTTGAATTAATGGGGCATCATATGGGTGCTGCCCCCATGTGGTTACTACACAATCACACACTTCAGTCACTTTCATCACAATATTCTTTAATATTTTTTTCACAAGCTTTAAGCAATGCAGTGTAATACTTTTTACCAGTATTTGTAAGTTCCACAGACAGGAGACACATTTCTATAGAATTTTTCTTAACTAGGTAATGCTAGAGTGTACAACTAATATGAGATTTTAGTGTAGACTCAAATTCATAAAAATTAAATAATAACAGTGTGTGTGTGTGTGTGTAAACCTACACAGCATGGTTTGGGAAAAATAGAATAATTTTCACTTCCAGATCTATATGCTACATGAACATGTGATGCATACAGTACTTCTCACAGATGGTGTGCAAACAATATGGTGTACAAGACATTAAGAAGATTCTGAACCCCCTTGGCCCATATACATAACTCAGAAAATGGCAGAAAACTGCTGTGAGAATCATTGTTTAGACATTAATCTGTGAGAACAGACGTTGGTAAATTTACATTTGATCTAATGTTGTGAGAAATGGTACATTAACCCCCAGTTTCACAGACAAGGCTTAAACCTAGTCGTATAGACTAAATAGAAATAAGAGCTGTTTCAAATTAATGAAATTTCCACTGACTGATCTTAAAACATGTCAGTGCCTTTGTTTTGTCTTAAGATAGACATCAGTCATGCTTTTTTTCTAAGGCATGTTTATAAAAAATGACTTAAATGTCCTAATTAAATGACGGAAGTCCTGTCTATGAAGCTGGACCCATTACTCCCCAAAATCTTTGTCAGTAGACTGTAAAGCTCAAACACGTAACTGTGTGATCGCATCAATTACAAAGACTGACCTCTATATCAGTGGCTTAAAAAATAGTAAATTATTAGCGAGTCATAATTATTATTAGCAAGTTTTTCTTTCACATAAGGTGCTCTGATAATAATGGTGATTAATTTGCTAGAAGTCAAGTTACTAAAGGAGTCACACCTTTCAGATTTTTGTATTTTGTTGCTTAAAACCAAGTCTAAACTCAGAATGAAGTCTTTGGCATTAAACTGGGAAAACAACCTTAACATTGCAGCAGGTGTCTGGCATGTCTATGTTTGGCCCAAAGGTGAAATTTCCCCTGCAAGAACATCTGGAGCAGCGCGTAACGGGTCTCATCTGTGTGTAATGCCTCAGCGAAGCTCCAACTCAACTGAAGCCAACAGAAGACCAGCAAAAAACAATACATTAGAGGTTGGGATTTCCTTCAATACTGCAAACCAATTAAAAATATATGGGGCCAATGCATATAAAAAAAAGACAGATTTTTCAGAGCCTTACCTCATGGACCAAAAAAAAAAAAAAAGAAAAAAGAAAAGAAAAATTCTGCATATGACTAAAATAGTGCTAGTATAGTTTATAGGTTTTGACCATTTAGGAAACAGCTATATATTCCACTTTTTAATTTTCATAATATTCAGCATCAAACAGTGGATGTAATTTTATGCAATTCTTTTTAATATCTCTACTTTATGTCTAGAGATGTTATAATATTTTGCAACAATGTAATAAATTGAAATAACATAGCAGCATTTGTGTAAATTGATGGTGGACAGCTGTGATGAAGCCCATCTGTGTCAGAATGGTGCTTCATTAAATCTTAAGGTGGAATTACACACCTCTTGTCTCCTCACTACTGACAAAGAACAGACCATAGAAGTTATTATTATGGTGAAATGGGTAAAATACATTTTTAAGGGACAATATAACACATGAAAGCTTGACATGGTGTTTGGCTGTGTGGAAACTAAAAATTACAAGTGCGTAAAAAACAACAACAAAAACTATTTATTGTTGCTGTATGAAATATTAGCAGCCACTATTTTATACATTTTAAATAAATAAATAAATAAATAAGAACAAATTTGGTCAAGAGCACAATTTAATATGTGACCCACAGAGAAACATAAGGTCATCTGAAAAATGTAAATTTGGTCTAAATATATAAATCAATAAAAAATATTACAAACATGGACAAACTCCATCCAACCGTATTCTAAAAGTAACTGAACATCCCACAAAAAAAGAGGCTTATTAGATCCCAAATGTTGATAGTCTTTTCTTCAGTGCGTTTCAAAAACAAATCATGAGCAAATACATTTTGTCTGTGTAAAGCTTCATCAGCATCTAAATTCACTCAGCATGACTTAAAGCCATAGTTATAAGTTTATCAGGTTCTTGTTAACATTTTGTTTTGGCATTTACATTTGAGTTTGTGCTGTTGTAGTTCAGGTACACTATGATCATGCTTATTCCCTCAGGTCTGCCTTTAGAGTCAGAGCGGAACTGCTCATCAAGATGCTACCAAACTAGTCTCAGTCCAAATCTCCTGTGGCCTGACTATCGCAGCACATTTTAGAGTTGAGTGTTGCCTACCACAAAACTCTGTAGTGTTTTCAAAACCTGATGCTTCCTGTTGAAAAAGGGCAGGAATAGAGCTTAGATGAAAAGAGAAAAGAAAGACAAGAGGGTGTATCAATGGATGTCAATTGAACATGTTTTAATTAAACAAAAGGGACTGAGCAGTGAGCACACAGACAGCCATAAGAAAAGATCTCATGGGAAAGCAGGTGGTGTTTTAATGAATTCTACTGGGCATCAGTCCAAGCTGCATTTCATGTGTTGTGACTTTGAACAGGTGAAATCTTTTTGCCTTATACTTACTTCATAGATGCCCTAAAACCTTTTTGCACCCCTTAATTGGATTTGGATTACACTCTATGAGAAAATGGTACAAAGGTGTCCCTGGTCCAATGTTCCTTTAAAAGGTACACCTTTGGGGGTAAAGAGATAAAATAAGGCCTAACAAAAAAAGTACATTGTAGTACATACATTTTCCTAATTAGTAAATGTTCCAGTGACAGAAACTTGCTACTGCTAGTACATCCACATATAACATACATGAAATAACCCCTTATTGCATACATGAATCACCTCATTGCAGATCTATACAGGTGGAGCTAGGGAAGGTGGAGGGGTTTCTGAAGCACTCTACTAAACTGCTACAACAAACAGTAGTCATATATTTGAATGTTGAACAGAGAGCTCATTGGCTCCAATGAGAACCAATCAGCGGTGCCATGTGATAATAATGTCATAGCTCACATTTAGTTAGAGTTTCGTGCCATAACTCTGTATGAAAAATGTCCATTAAAAGAACTGGCCCTTCATACTTGCAAAGTTACTTACAGTCAACAGAACATCTAAAGTGTAATGTCTAAATAAATGTTTTGTTTTTTTTTGTGAATTTTTTGCTTCACTAAAACTATCTCATAACAATGTACATGAAGCAGACTACACCCGTCATGCTACATATTTTTTATTTACTAAAAACAAATGCAATTACAACATGAAGACAACAACAGAAAGATGAACCTTTAGAGGAATACTTCACAAAAAATAATAATTAGCTGTTGATTTACTTACCCTCAGGCCATCCAAGGTGTAGGTCACTTTCTTTCTTTAGCAGAACACTAACCCCCGGTTTCACAGACAAGTCTTAAGCCTAGTAAGTCTTAGATGTTTCAATTGAAATAAACTTGCACTGACTGATCTTAAAATATGTCAGTGGCTTTTGTTTTGTCTGAAGATGCACCTAATGCTTTTTTACTTAGCATGTTATTAAAAATGATTTAAATGTCCTAATTGAACTAGGGCCTAATCCTGGTTTAGTCTAAGCCCAGTCTGTGAAACCAGGCCAACAAGATGACTTTTAGCTGAGGCCTTGGTCCTTGGTGATTCACAAGCCAACAGGTGCCGTCTTTGAGGAAGCAGGTACAAGAAACCTCAAGGATATCTGTGGATCACAGCTAATAATGTTGCAAATAATGTTCAATTATTGATGCTCAGTTATTCAGTTATACAAATGTACCCACTTTAGTGTTAAGAAATACAGTTTGTGCTTTTAAACTGATTATGAATACTAAAATTCACCATAAACCACAGACAATCATATACTATACATTTTACAGACACTCCTGAGGGTTAATTTAGGACAGTACTAAGTGTTTTATTTCCCTACAGCATTTAACATAAGCACTAAATCATCAAATCATTCACGATAAGCTTAAATACATTTTAATGTTTTGACTGTTTGAAGATATATTTATGTATTTATCATCATGCAGCATGATTTTGTGTCGGCACACATAACACAGCCTCAGGTGCGCCTTATGATGCATGATTCAACTGAGGCTCATTTCCCACTGATGCTTCTTATAATAAAACACTCAGTCGTTCTCACCGTTATAGCTTCATTTTCAAGGAGTGCTAATTAACAGAAATTGCCTGTGTCTGCTTGGCAGTGACTACTGTGTACGGTAATGGGGCACTCTGACTGCTTTCTTATTGGGTATAATGTGCTATTAGCATAGATTTGAATATGACAGAGGAGCATGTAGGGAATTTGCTACAGAGGGAAAAGCCCAGTTTTGAAGTCTGACTTGGCAGCTTAACAGATTATAATACAATTAAAACATGTGTCAACAGGCCTGATGTAGTCCTTCAAATGAATAATTCTCTGTAGTGTTGGATCATGTTCTATTTGCATAATATCATCTATAGAGAATGTCCTAAAATACAATGGGGTCCAAAAGTCGTAAATTACCTGTACAATCACAGATTCAAACTCACATTAAAACCTGGAATCAATAAGGAAAAACATCAGCTTTTAAATCAATTTGTGGAGTTCAAGCAGCTTGAGTACTGCTGTCATTAAACACATCAAACACTAAGAAACACAAAATATTACAATAATAGCAGCACTGTTGATCTCAGGCCTTTGAATCCCCCATTAACCCCCTGGTTTCACAGACAAAGCTTATGCCTAGTCCTGGACTGAAGTGTAAAGTAAGCTGTTTTAACTGAAAGAAACGACCACTGACTGATTTTAAAATATATCAGTGGCTTTGTTTTGTTTTAAGATGCACATCTTTAATGTTTTCTTTTCTAAGGCATGTTAATAAAATGTACTTAAATGTTATACACTGTATAAAAAATAAAAATAAAAAGTTGAGCTTTTCCACTAACTATTGCAAATATTTTCAAACAAAGCAAGTGGTGTAACAGATGGTGTTGTGGAACATTATCACACCTCAGTATCATACCTCAGCACCTTACCCATGAGATCTTATTTCAGTAACAAATCCCCTGATATATTTTGTCTTGTTCATGTTGCAACCCCCCAAAACAAACAAACAAAAACGTTATGCATTTTATTATTTACTATAGGTGTATCTGAATTAGCAAAATCCATTTAAATAGGGGACACATACACATTTTGACCATAATGTTTATTTATTATGGTTTGACTTAAGATGTTTTTATTATATTTGTTGAATGAATGATTGGAAAATGCATGTGGAGATAAACAAACAGAAGCCCATATCTTACATGCAGTTCTTAAAATGTGAGCAGGAAAAAGAGAAAACTGCATAATCTGATAACATGTCTGTGATGAAAAAATGGTTTTGGATATAATGCTTACATTGGCTTAGAATAATTTACAAAGCATTTTAAAGTCGTTTATGCTTCCCGCATTTAGAGTTTTAACAAACTGTATTTTATCACTGGTAAAATTGGTGTAATTGATGCAAACTTGTGTTATTTGTTGGTACTTTCGTGGCCAGGTCACTCTTGCAAAAGAGATTTTAATCTCAATGAGTTTTTGAAATCAAGAAAATGAATAATATATAACCTGCATGATGAATCACGTATAGTTCTACATTACCATGATTGAATTTTAGAAATTCAGCTGAATTTATATCGGCCTGATATTTCCAGGTGCAATTTATTATTATGGTTATTTATTCATTTGTCTCTGCTTCAGAAACACCGGAACGTACAAATAACATGCAACTGCACTCATAAAACAGTTATTAGGAAAAACCTTTTAATTAATCAATACGCATGCAGGAAAATCAAAATGTGTGAAGCTGTAGCGAGTGCTGAGATAAATTCAGATATGTGTTCATTATTTATTTTCACAAACATACAGTTATAGATTGTGAGTAAACATTTTAAATTAAATTGATTTTACAATTTATCATTCGTTACATTAATTGAGTGCAAAACCTTAAGCAGAAAACCCTTCCTAAATATTTTAGAAAATTTTCGCATTGATTTTATGCATAACAAAATGCAAGGTGACAAAAAACCACTTGTATTCTGATTCTCTTTGTCATTTTAACTCCCAGAGAGAAGCTAGGTCTTGTTGAACTGACTTTGGATAGATTATGCAGAACGTAAATACAAAATGTCAAGAGCTTTCCATTGTGTGGGTTTGAAGGGACGTTTCCAGCGCTAGTCTGGTGATTGTATGCAGAAATGTCAGAGCTCCCCAAGTGGTTTTCACCTTGTCGGTGACAACAACGGTTTCTGGAGAATGGAGACGAGATCTGCTCCGAACAGCCAGTCCAATGACGTGGCCTTTGGAGCGGGCAATATAGAGATTCATTCCACCCTTCCTGTTCTGTACACATCCTGTGCCACCAATCCCAACCAGTTTTCTTTTCTTTCCTCGTTTTAAGTGGAAGATGCGAGTAAAAAGACACCGTAATGGAATAAAAAAAGAAGGCAAGAGGGATAGAAAAGGGGAAAAGAGAGGAGAGCAGTTTCCATAGCAACTCAGAGAGCAGTTGAGTAGGAGAACGGTGCTGGCAGTCAGCCAACAGAAAGTTTCAACTCAAATTTAATTGCTGCTCCTGCGATTCAGCTTAATTTAACAAAAAAAAATGTCTCAATTAATCACAAATACAATGTTTTGGCAAACTCACAGTTGATGAACAGCTGGGATGAACTGTGTACTCGTTGCTATTTTACACATAAAGCACTATACATTTCCCATAATATCTGCATATCATTTAAGTCAAAGGATGACTAAAAATGCATATGAATAAGTGTAATTATATATAAAAAAGTGATTATGCATCCTAAGTGGCAGTCTGAATGAAATGCTTCACTTGAAAATGTTTTCATTTACAAGCTCACTCAGTCAGTAAAGAAACACAGCAGATTGTCTCTTCTCTTTCTCAGCTTTTAACATTTAGGTCATTTAATTAAACCTCACTAAGACAGAATGCTCAGTCAATGACATTCAGCCACTGAACACGGCTAACAGATGAACTGTTCAGCAAACCATTCCCCTCCAGTCTGGAAAAACAGGTGTGTCACCAGTAAAAGACCTTGTCACAGTAAACAGCATCATGAGTTAAAGCCAAGGACTTAAGACTTTAAGAACCACTCAGGGATGTGTTTAGAGCTCTTAATGGTCTTCACACAGCAGACCCACTGTCGTGCGTTTCACACCTGCTACTTTAATAAGCTGTAGCACAATGGCAACAGCAAACACATTTATACTTATACTCCCCATATAATTATTCTATACTTTACTGCAAGGTTGCTGTATTAGACAGGAGCAATTTGTCTTCTGAATTATAATTTGCTGGAGCATTAATGTGTTATTAGTGAATATGTTTAAGTGAGGGGAGATGAATTGTTTAAGGTACACATTTTATAGTTCCATTGTTCACCTAGTTGGAAACATAAGTAAGATTGATTATTATAATGCAGATACCCATTATCAAGGCAGTTTGAGTTAAGGGACTTTTGTACCATCTTTTTAAAGGTAGTATATCATCCTTTTAAGTAGCCTAGTAAGCTGCACTACAAACATGGAAGGCATTTCCTCTGAGGAGGAAAGGAAGCTAGAGCAAAAATTGGATAAGAAAAATAAAATAAGGCAAATCTTATTAAATATAACATTAAAAAGTCTATAAATCAAAACTTTTGACAGTGACTTTTTGATAGCGACACTAGCGACAGTTTCTGTCTCTTTCATCTAGCCTGAGCCCACTGAGTTTTAACAGACCCTCTAAAGCGTGCTGTGAGTTTGGTGGCAATGAATGAGAATAAACGGGGAAAAGTCACGGGAGAGGTGGCAATGCATCTGTTGTGATATGACTAGTCATTATTGGTTCATGCGATAATTCCTGCCTTGCGTGTTTGTGAATCAGTCTGAATGAACAATATAAATGAATTAATGCGAAAACTAATTTTAAACAGGAGGGGCAGGAGGGCACGTTCTCTATCTGTGTGGTCCCCGAGGGTGCCATATTTGCCTGTTCAGCTCAAGAGGGCGCTGTCGCAGCCTGCTCGGCCCTGGAGGTCGTCCTCACTGACTGGTGAGTCCAGGGGTGCTTCTCATTTCTTATTTGTGCATCCTCGTTTCCTTTCCTCGCTTCCTTTCCTCGTGTCTTAGCTCCA
>JAUMHR010000056.1:13044147-13061800 GCA_032361145.1 Enteromius fasciolatus
ACCTATGTCATACCCATGTCATTATACAAATTTGTGTCCTCATAAACCACATAAACCCGCACACACACACACACACAAACAGAGGATTCATTCTCAAGGAGACTTACTGGCAGATCTTTTTCCAGCACAGCTCAGGCTTTTGTAGATCATTAGATAATTTGAATGTTGGAGGCACGTTCTTCATTCTCCGGTCAATCAGGTCATGAGACGCATTAGAAATGAAATCTCAATTCAATCAGACACTGGTTTGTGGTCTCTTGCAGTCCTAAATTAAATTCACTGGCTAAATAAAACCAATCCACTGAACATACAATTGAACTTTAATAGACCCTGAATGACAGACATTTGCCCACTTATTCAGCAAATAAATAATACATGACTATATTGTGAATGCTGCTGGTGGCAGAATTCAGAGGTATGCTTTTATTTCCATTGATATGAACCCTTGGAAATCTCTCTAATTGCAAGGTTGTCAAAATTTAGAAGCTCTCCAAGACAATAAAAGAGCGAATCAGCATCTCACCAGTTCATTTCATCAATATTTTATTGCCAACTATCAAGAGTAAGTTGTTTAATTTTAGAAAATGTTTATTTATCAAAATAAGCAAGCGTTTAATTTACAATAGCTCTGCAGTGAAATCAACAAAGAAAAATAAATTCATAGTGATTAACCCATAACGGGTTAAATAAAATCTAAAAAAGACACACATATAGAAAAAACAAACTTAAGTTACATTAATTATTAATAATCATAATAAAACTGTTCTTCCATAAACAAATAATTAATCAGCTTAACAGTAGGCTTTGCAGTAGCCTACATCAATTTATATAAAGTCCGTCACAGAACGTTGCCCAACATAATGTAGAGTCAGAAATATATCATCTGCAAGCTTCAAAAATGCTTCAATGATGCTCGTGTTTTTGTATAACATCCTTTTAAAATAAGATGTCTATGTCTGGTCATTTTTGCTTATAATTTCCCACAATTCTTAGACAGTCACAGCTGCGGGGCGCAGGCTATTATATAGCATCATTCCTGAATACACTGGCACATTAGAGTTTAGCATGAACGCTAGATTCCTATAAGGACCCCTGTTCGTCTCTAAATTGTGTCTTCGGGGATATTTTCTTACTCCTTTTATGAGGGATTTGCTCTCCCCCGTTTGATGATGTTTGGTGTTGCAGCTTCTGTTCTTCTCTCTGCTCTGGAGGAGAGTCTTATCCAGCGCTTATCGCGCAAATTTATTCCTGTTTCCCCCTCTCTTCACTTGAGCCCATTTTCAGCATTCACAACTTCAAAGTATCATTAGGCGATATGATATTCCACCATCCCTTATCTCTATACAACACTGATGCTTCTTTTGAACTATTTTCGCCGGGATGGTGAGAGACATTGTAGGGAGTGACGACGAAGCGATAACATTTGGCAGACTGACGAGGCGGACGTTTCCTAATTTCTCGCTTTTCAGTGTTTTCATAGCGCAAACGGTGTTTGATATATTAATATCAGATTCATAAACTGAATATCCTTGCCGAAACGAGACAAAGGACACTCTCAACTTGAGTGCAGGCAGTTTTCAGCACGTGTTCATTAAAGTTCTTTGCCTGAAGAACACAAAAAACCCAAACATTTTCAACATTCATAATATTAAAGAAAGACGGAAACTATTATAGTTGTAACTGTGGTTCATTGGCACCATCTAATGGTCAAAACAAGTGGTGAACTTTTTAAAGGAATCTATATCCATCTATCCATCCAGTTACAGCAAATGTTGTAACAGTTAGAAGTGCATGTTAAGTTGTGTTTCCCTGTAACCTAAGTGACTTAAATCAGTGTCCTGCTGTGGTTGGAATGAGATCATCTCTGCTGGAAGACCCTCATCTGCTTTCTACCCTGAAGGAGGACTTCACACTAATCAAGAAGCTTGAGAATAATTCAGATGAGAACATTGTAGGTACACTGATAACAAAAGAACGGCGTATGCATGGTCTGGTGGTAAATCACACACTTTTATTATCAGCTTAGTCGTTGAATTTGTACAAAGAGATCAAATAATGCAATTACAAGACTAGACCATTGGACTTGTGATACGCGCACAACATCAGACAAAAGGGCCTGATCGTAGCAGGGCAGCTATGCAAACCGGAGCAAGCGGCGACAGATCAGGTAAACAGGGCCACGTTATGTGGTTTCGGAAAAGCATCAGCAGCTCACACACAGAGCCACAATTCACTAGCACACCAGGTGGAAGAATTACAGCAAATACAACATGTCAGGACAAAAGTGTCACCACATCATTACTAAGTTCACAGTGGACCAGACTCTAGCCAAGATGTAGGTCACAGATAGAAAGCTTTCTTATCAATAGTCAACAGTCAGGAGTGGCTTTGCCTCGGGTTCTGTCAGTCCTGGATCATCAGTGAAGCAGCTTTTTATTGTATGCTAAAAAGTAGAGCGGTAGGTTTTTGAAGGGTGCTTTAATACAGATTTATCAGTCAAAGAGCTTCACAAATCTTTGAACGCAACAGTCTCCTGCTCTTGTTAAAGGAGCTCGATTTTAGAAAGCATCACCTAAAGAAGCCAGTGACTGACCCAGAGACAATGTTCAAGACTGGAGGAGCTCATCAGCACAGAGGCACTTGAGAAATGAGGAATACTACATCAGATTAAGGCACCACAAACAACAGTTACAACGCATCTTTGGAACAACAAAATGTACACACTTTAGGTTTACACACATAATACATTTCATTTTTTTTAATCTGTCTGTCTGGGGCCTGCACTCCTTTTCAATTGATTGCAATTATATATATATATATATATAATTTGCTAGATATGATTAAATAACTGAAGAGTGTTAGAATGCCACATACTTAAATAATGTTATAATTCTATCACAAGATTGGTAGACGGGGAAAAAAAAAAAAACGTACACCATTGAGATAAAAGGGTTTAACATTTCTTTACAAATTAACATTTAATTACATTTTTGTTTTACCATTAATAATATACTATAGAATTAGAGAACTCTTAAACAACGGATGGTCAAAAATAAATGCATGTCAAAAACAAATTTAAATTTCAAGTACACACTGGTCTGTTACATGAAAAAATCGACTATGTAAAAGTACATTCAAATGCTTTCAATATGATCACACAGCAGCTTTTAGAAATGACATAAAACACTGGGACAACCTTCAAATCAGCTCTCTATGACTGACAGACTTCACTACCAGACACACTAATTGTTGTATAACATTGTAAGTTTGAGAATCGAGAACGAATGTGATCCGAACAGCCTCTGCTTCTCTCATGAATGATATAGTGACTTGTGCTGAAGCTAATACAGCTTCTGTGTTGTGATGTAGAGAAGATATTCGCAAAGTCTCTGTTATAGAATGAAATAAAATGCATTGCTAAATGATAATCTAATCTCTGTAATGTTACGTCAGTATTTTGGAAGGTTAATTAACGAGTTCCTGAGAACAGCACCTGAAATTAGCAGAGGTAAACAATAAGACTGGTGAAAAACACACACACAGTCTCACACATGTAATGAATGGTTGTGGAATGTCACACGTTCGGTTCCTTTAATGTGGCTAGTTTGTGAACTCTTTGACAGGGCAATCCCCACATTGACAATTAGTAGCTACTCATTATGCCATAATAATCACTTGGTTAATTTTTAACAATGACTGAGCAATTGTGTGTCAAATCTCATTTAAGTAACTCGGCCACATACTCAGGCGGCGTTATGACCAAGATTAGGTGATTGAATGCCACAATCACAAGGCCAGCTCAGAGAACAGGTTGTGAAAGTAGGAGGAGCTTTAGCTTCGTGGGAGGAGCCCCTTCTTGTAGGCGACCATTCCTGCTGCTGTGGTCAGAGCCAGGAAGGAGGACACGCCCATAAATTTTAAGAGTCCTCCAACCGATGGCAAGTTTCTTTCCCAGAATGTGGTGACAAACGGCTGGGCCGGGATATCCTGAGAAAAAGTGTTCAGAGTTTTTTTTCAAGATCCAAAATGGAAGGTATTGATATTTATGAATTTTGTGAAAACTTATTAAGTGCGTTCTTAAGTGCAGTTCATACCAATGATTCAGGCTCTGGCTGCCAGATCTGACTCGCATGGACTTTTCCCATCGCACACAAAATCTGGAAGAAAGAAGCATACAGTGTTTTGAGTTTTTCCTTCAAGTAACAATTGGCAATATTTAAAATTAGACATAAATTTCAATTACATTTACATAGAAGGCATTTAGAGTAAATGGCAAAAAGTGCTTTGGTTTTACATACCATACTATTAACAGATGACAAGCAAGTGCTGTTTGTGTTTGTTCAGAAGAGTTACTTGTACACACACTACCTTTCACATGTCTGGGGTCAGTAAGATTTGTAGTCTTTTTTATTTGTATGTAGTCTTTATTTAATTCACAAGTTCGTGCTTCCTTAATAATCATGTAAAGCAAATTTGGCTGAGATTAATCATCCAGCGCTTCCTCCCGAAATTTTGTTATTTGCAAAACATTCACTACATTATTTAAAAAATTATACAAAAGTGACAGTAAAGTCTTTTTTTTAGTTTTTACGAAATGCTTTAAATAAATGTTTTTCTTTTTACTTTCTATTCATCAAATATTTCTGAAAAACGTATCACATTTTCTATACAAATATCCAGAGGTTTTCAAAATAAACTACCAAACATACTCAATATCATTAAATAAGTATATCTAATCAATCCAAAACAAATATATTATCAATGTCAAATTTTAAAACATGTTAAAATAGAAATAAGTCATTTCAAACTGTAAGAAATATTTCGTGATATTACTATTTTTACCAAATAAACACATCAAATAAATACACCTTGGAGATTTTTATTTAGTGACCCCAAACCTTTGTACAAATGAGCTAAATTAGGACAGGCTCATCCAGATACAACAAAACCCTGTGCTAACAAAACAATCCAACACAATTACCCATAAGAATCCAACTATTATTAAATGTGTTGAAAATGAAGAATGGATATATGCACAAAATAATAGTACTAAATAGATTGTGACAGATGGATTCATATTGAACATGCTAATAGTGAAATTTAATAACAGATTTTTTCCTGCACTGAAATATTTCCTGTTCATTTTTTTTTCATCTTTTACTCACTTCTCTAGTGGCTCTCTCTCCAGCTTGCACAGCCCCCTCCATGTAACCGCTCCACTCTGTGGCCGTTTCAGTTCCTGCAAAGTACAGCCTGCCCACCGGCTCCCTCAGGACCCTGAAACAGAGAGAAACGGTCACTTCTCATGTCAGTTCATGCTCTAGTTTACCATCAGCAGGCAAACACAATGTTAACCCATCCGGAGGTGCACTAACCTGCCATACTGTGTCATGATACCAGGTGGGAAGTAGGCAGTGTAGCAGCCACCAGAGTACTCCTCCTCACACCAATTTTTCTCCTCGTAGTGTACAGGCTAAAGAAGATAACGGGATAAAAGAAAGCGTGAAAAGTTATTAAAAACGATAAGACTAAGGGATGATAGAGATTTGTGACTGGTCATGGAGACTCACATTTAACGCTTCTTCTGAGCCAAGTACACGAGCATAAATCTCACAGATCCTTCTCTTTCTGAAAAGGTTGACAACAAGCAAAAAGTGTGCACAGGTGCATTAACATTTTACCAATATCAAAACAAAGAAATTTCTACCTCTCCTCTTTCGTCAGGCCGGCTAATTTCCTGGATTTTCGTGCCAGGATAAAACTATAAAGAGAAAGAGACAGTTCATTGTTCTGTCGCTTCAATTATTTTCGTAGTAGCTTATGTTCATCCTATTATGGAAAGCTTTCGCTTTATTTACCCCATTATAGCAGGCACAGACCCATCAGGCTTAGTGTCATCAAGAGTGAGACCAATAGGTGCATCCTCCTCCTCAATAACCATAGTGCCACAGTATCCTGAACAAACAGCCCAGGTTAGCATACACAGTGTATGACCAGTGTTTGCTTATAGTTAAGCTTTCATTTATATATCTTTAGTTTTCTTTAAAATAGATTTTTTTCCATTTTATTGAATTTAGTTTTAAGTTATTATTTTATTTATTTAGCTTATTTTAGAATTTTTTCAAATAACAAAACCAACGTTTAATCGTTATACTTCACAATAATAACACTGTGTGCAGTCAATGTCACTTCAGTCCTCAGACTTTTTTTTATTTACTGGCTTTCGAGTGATTTATGGAATGGAAAGTGGACAAGTGCTACAGACCCTTCTTCCTCCAGAAGTTCTCTTTGTAGTACACCATGCATTTGATGACTGAGCCCATGGGGACTCTGTGAATGAGCTGGTTTCTCAGAGGCGGTAATTCAGGGTTGAAATGGATTTTCAAGTTCAGGCTTGGTGGTATGGCAAGTATAACATATTTGGCCTACAAGAAGAGTAAAAAATAACATCCTTGAAAAAATGACTTATTTTGCTTTTTCATCATCATTTCAGATTAAAAGACTCTTTCATTTCGTTATAGGAGGCTTGATCAAACCTCAGAATCCATCAGCACTGTGCCCATTAACAATATATTTAAAACTCCTATTTTTGGGAATGCCACACATGATGTGATCACAAAACATGATATAAAATCACAAGTTTGCTGAAAACTCAACTTTGCCATCATGATAAAATATTAATAACACACACAGCCCTGGTCTGTCTAAGCGAATTCTTACAAACCCCAAACTTTTCAATATTAGTGTAAATATATCTATATACACATACATAAGGACGTACTGTAAAATATAGTAGTTCCACTATAGCCCCCACTGTTCCTCCTCAGAAGGTTAAGCAGCTCTACAGCAGCCTTTAACAAGCTTTCAGCACAGGAAAGAGGATGTGGCCAGGACAGGGGGATGAAGAGCGGCTTACTGATAAGAATCCAGCAAGCTTACACACATACAGGGTGATACATACTTCAAAGTGGCACATTTGTCCTTCAATATAGCCGATTTAGCATGACATGTAAAATACAGCTTGCCTCTGTAGAAGCTTCGTCACTGGTTACTAAACTCTAGCACATTACCATTTTTACAATATATTTATTGCGTTGCACATTTGTGTACGTGCACAGAATATGGGGTATGATTTGCTACTTTGAGTGGAAAAACGCATCACAATGAAATGTACGTGACTTGCCCTTGGCCAACGTGACCTTTTTTTTTTTTCCTCGCTTTTTGTTCTTTTCCATGCTATGTTTTGATTACTAGTATGCATTATATGCTGTAAGCAGTATGCTAGTAGTCCTTGCCAAATAAGACAGAGTTTTGTGCACATTCTCACCTTGTATATCTCCTCATTAACTGTCCTGACCTCCACCAGGTCTCCAGTCTGGTCAATGCTGTAGACAGGTCTGCCCAGCTTCACGCGGTCACCCAGCTCTCTTGCCATCGCCTCGCTGATTTGATTGGCACCTCCGGCAAACTTGCGCTCCTATCATATGAGGCAGCAGATAACAGTTTTCCAGACGTAACTCATTTCATTTACCAGTAGGTGTCTCTGTCTCTCAGCGATAGAATTGTGAAGAGCCGTATAACACTGCCCGCCATGCACATACCTTACCAGACACGTTAAGAATATAAATCAGGTAAAAGAACAGAAACAAGACGATCATAACAGTTCATTGACAATGTCATTCCATAAGAAGTTAAAGATGTGTCAGTTTGTTATTAATTTAATAAACAAAACTCATTTGCTTTATTTGTGTACCAACACAGTTGCTAGAAGGCTTCTGCTATAAATGTGACCCAGATACAGTGGCCACTATTTTGGTGTGTTACATAATCAGTTCAGTGTCACAGGAATGAATGGGTACGACATAAAGTAGCCTTTCTGGAGAAGAGTATACTATAATTATATATTATAATCAACTAACTTGAATAAAAATCATCTTCTTAGATTACTATACAAATACACCTCTCAGTGGCTTGACTGTAAAATCACTGTGAATACACATTATAACTGGGAGAAATATGTTGGTCAATATGGTTTTACCAATATTCACTCTTTCTGTTACTGTAGGTTAATATCAGGTCTACCAATAGATGGCACTAAGTGATCTTATTTACTGATAATAGTAATATATTAAAAAACTAAATAAAATGTAGTATGATGATCTCGCTGTATTGCATCGTCATAAACAGTATTGGTTGATCTGTAGTAATCATTTAGGAGAAATATCAACGCAAAAAGCTACAATGAAGCTACAAGCTTACATTTATTATCTGAAATAAATCCTTAAATATGAAGTTTGAATATTTGATTACATGATCTCTCCCTTCAACCCTATGTAACCCTTCCTCTGTGCTCATAACAGCAAAACGTTTCTCTTTCTTCCACAGAAAGTCAATCCTTTTGCCTTACAACACCCATCTTGAGAGCTGTGGTTAACTAAATTAGAGGTACAGACTGAACAGTGACAATGACTATTGGACTTGGCAGGAACATTGGATTGAACAGCTACAGCTTGATTTATATCACTATTTCCAACACCGGCTTTCCTGGACTGCCAATATTTAAAAAAAAAGATACTGTTGTGTGAAAACCCCCATCTCACTTCCTCTGCCTGCCTTTCTCTCATTCTCCCACAGATGTTAATTATACTGTAAACACAAGCACTGGTGCAGTGAAAAAACCCAAAGAGACAAGCACAAACATGCTGCTAAAACGTTAATGTGGTGGAGTTCATATGTTTGGGATATAATTAACTCTGCTCTTCGACAGAGGAATAACCAACCAATGTAACGTAGCATACACACATTACGCAACAGCTGATCTGTTGTGTGAAGACTTACCTGGCCTCCATTGGTGGTAGAGAAGATTCTCATGGTGCCTCCACACTGCTTGACGTACCAAAGGAACCACAGAGCAGACACCTCATGGGGCTCAGAGGTCACGTTCACATTGACGAACAAAGTGGCAAAGCGATGAGCGGCCCTGCAAACAACCCATGCGTGAAGGGATATACCATCAGCAGCCAATATGCCACAACAATACCTGATTTTAATTGGTCCCTTCTCTGTACCTGGTCCAGCAAATCTTGTCAAAGAGTTGCTGCATGGTCATCTTGTCCCACTCTTCTGCATGAGGGGCTCTCCATGGAGCTTCTTTAGGAATCTACAATGTGATCAGGCCAGGGACTCAGTCTCTTTTTTCACTTGAATTTATTCTGATTCCAGTGCCTTAACACTTCCAATAACAATTATTTATAAGAAACAACTAATTTATATTGCCAAAATTATGAGAGAAAGTAATATGAGGAAAAGGTGGGTTCACTTTTACATATTTTTCAGTCATAGTTGAGAAACGTCCTTTAACAATATATTAAACAATGCAAAACTAAATGTGGTAACATATTTCATTCATTATTTATAATGCGCTGTTGACAAAGTGCATACTTGATTGAACAACTAGCCAGATTTAGATCGCAGTTACTTGTAAGCTGTGTATATTTTATTCACTAGGGCTCATTGGAATAATTTGTTTTTAAATTGGACTACATTGTTTGCATTCAATTAACTAAAAAGAGTTAATTACAGTGCGATTGCTGAATTTCTGAATGGATTATTGTATGCATGTGATTCGCATGTGAAACGTCTTTGGGTATTTCTTTCAGGAATAAACTAACTCATTAGATTCATTCTTTAGAAATCGGTCTACACTGGTTGTGTTGTATGTTTGATTTACTAAAAAGAGCCAACTTATGAGATTCATTAATACAAGTATCAGATTACAGTACATGCGTTACACACGTTCGGTGTTTGATTCACTTAAAGAACTGACTTATTAAACTCATTCATTAGGAAATTAGTCTACATTGCCAGATTGGAAATGTACAAGTGTTGTACCAGAAGCTAAAAATGATTGTATCTGCAATCAAATTCTGACACACCTAAACAGAAAAATAATCCTGTAGTAACGTGTCTATACTGGACAAGAGCGGTGTGACAAAATACTATAGAACCCAGTATAATTATTGACACTGGATGCGCCACAACACAACACTACACATCCTCAACAGTACACTGATTCTCATTCTATTTATGACGTATGAAAATTATTTCTAACACCTGCTTTGTCGCATCCAGTCTGGACAGACTTCAGCTTGTGTGGAGCATTGGTGTTAACTCCACCTCTGAGTAGCTTTCATCAGAAGCCTTCGTGTTGCCAGTTGTTGAGGGGGTTCTTGACATCATGGACCACGACATAGTGCCCAAGGCACCCTGCTGCATTCTTAACACACTCTGAGGTGTGCACAGGCGGATGTATAGTGTCAACAGTAAGCCGGTTTGGTGTACGAGTACAACTAGAATCATTTTAATTTTCATAAAATTCTGAAAATATGGCACATTATGGGATTTTTTTCATTATTGATCATAAATCGCACAGAGGTTAAAATACAGATGCGACATTTATCATACGTCTGGCAACACTGGTAGCATTGTGTGTTGGATTCACTAATAAGAACAGACTTCTACTACAGATGCTGCACTGTATGCGTTTGATTTACAAAAAAAATACAGACTTAAGAGTCATTTGAGTGATTTCTTTGTCTCGAGAACCAACTCGAGAGTCATGCATTCAGGAAATCAGGCTATACTGGTAACGCTGTATGTGTTTTTTGCACTACAATAAATGGTAATTTATTTGGGAATCAGATTACATGTTCACTGTTTGTTTTGTGATGTATATTCAGCAGCAGTGTTGAGGCAGCATTCGATGTGCAAGTACCAGGAGAACAACTGATGGAACTTGTTCAACAAAAAAATGGCCTTTACCTCCATTCCCATCTTGTCCATTGTCCTCCAGAGATTGTTGTAGTCCAGGTAGGCAAAAGGGTTCCACATCGGAGGAAAAGACCCTTTGAATGGATATGATTTGCCCTTGGAAACAAGAAACTTTGTCCGTTAGAAACCTACTACCTTAGCACCAAATAATGAAAATTGTGATTATTATTTTGTCATTGTTGACGTAATGTCTTTATCATAGCCATCATGACCTCATTATCATTAGAAGTGTAACCAGTCTGGAATGGAAAATGGTTTTCGCTGCCTAAAATATACGTAACTGCATTTCGCCTGGCTTGGAATCAAATCAGTTAATGGAGGGCCTCTGTTCACAGCCTTTACAGTTTGCATTAATACAACCAGAGGATCGGAAACAACTCAACTTTATCAAATCACAGTAAGATTTTATGAATTTCACATAAAAATGTGACAATCTTCTTCATTAGGAGCAGGAAAGTGATGTATATGCTCATTAGGGGGTTAGAGTAGAATATACAGTAATTATAAAGCATCTATAAATAGATATAAATGATAAAGCTAATTCAGTAAAATTCATAATCACAGTCTTCACAGATAATGACAATATTAGCCTTTGGCGAACAGCAGCTATATGACACAAGCTGTTCACACATTGCTTGCTTCCCACAGTAGTGGAAACGCTTAGTCAGTACGATCATGCTCTGCGGCTGGCCAATAGGGTAACTATATGCAGACATTACTTCATACCTGGATTGCTCTGTTGCTGTGGGGCTCTTAAATAAGCACCACTGGGCTGATTGATTAATGTTTATCTACACATCAAAGACAAAGCTCTGCGTTTCAATATATTGTTCAACATAAAGCATCTAATGATTGCTAAACCCATTATGATAATAAAAATAACATCTCTGATAAGGAAGGCTCGAGATGGGCAGTTAAAAATGTGCTAAAGGTTGCTACTTTAGCACTGAATCGGGCAACCTAATCAAAACTGCTGACAAAATCAAAGACCTGTCACCTAGAAGGATTCTCACGCACCCCTGGGTTTGATGTCCAGCATTTACTTCCGAGCAATTTGTCATGTCGTAGTGATCTGCGCATTTTCAGCACACGCCGTTTCAGAAAACCCTGTCATTTTATTGCTCACAGAAACATCTGAGGGGAACCAAAGTGGTTTTTGAGAAGGACTAGAATGCACTTATTAGGACAGATAAATGATTGAGGACTACAAATGGCAAAACAACAAAAGGACATTCTTCTTTTTGAGTGGGCGCTATGGCAGTTCTGGCTTTCCTGATGCCCTAAACGAGATGAAACACGACCAAAATCAAAGAAAGAAATCACAACTTAGCAGTTCGGCTTTCCATTAGCACCACACTCATACATCATTTGAGCTACAGCAATTCTAAAATATATATTTTTAAATTCTAAATTGCACTTTTGATGGCATTTCTCTAGAAATGTCAGTTGAACCCCTATATATTACAACAAATAGTCTCCTTAACCTAAGTTTGGTTTTCAAAGAAGCACGTGGTTCATTTTTTAATGTGACTTAGCCATCTGCATCTGCAAGCCAACTAACACCAGGAAAACATGTTCAGCTAAATAAGGGACCATGACATTTCCAAATCATTTGCGAGCCTGCCAGACCAATGCATGAGAGGACACTGGATCGCTCAACATCCAGCAACAGGTCTGTTCCCATGGCGACTGAATTTAGGTGGAGAGATGGAGTGCATCTCTTATGATATCTTCTCAGCCAGAGCTAAGCCCCTCTACTATCACTAACCTCATACTGCTCTTTATCCACACATTGGCTACAAGCAATGAAATGAGACCACATCCTGTCCAAAGCAAATGTATCATCCTCCAAAGTAAGGTTCTGTTTGCCTGTATATTAGAGCGTGGACTTATTACAGAATGAAAATATATTCTTTTGATGAAAGAAGCAGCCATTATAAGCACAAAGTTTTGCATTTTTTGCACCAATATTGACCGATACAGATAAGGTTTCAACTGTACCAACCAATAAACTACATTGCTTAAATTTTTAGTTTTAGTTTAAGCAAAATAACAAATTAAATATCTATATCAATAACCAATACAGTACCGATATACAGTCCATTCCACAGTAACTACTATTGCAAATTTGCTTAGTGCTTCTAGTTGCTTAGAAATTAAATTAAATGTGGAAATACCAACCTTCGAGTATTAACATTAAAACTATAATACTTGATTGATGAATATAATTAATTGCAATAGTACCAACAACAATGTAATACCAAGTAGTTCCACAACAATAAGTATATGTGGTTTATTAGTATTGCTCAGAAACCACTAATGTAAATGCTTAGTAATGCATACACTGTCCAATAGGCTGTATTAATTTTTTACAACACTGCCTTTGCACAACTGTTTTATAATAATCATATTGATATGCTAAGACTGCCATAAAGAGCAGAGCAGTTCCTCACAAACCGAGGCAGAGGAAACTGGGTCTGGCCTTTAGGATTACAGCTATAGAAAAGCTGATTACACGGGTGCCTTGGCTGCACGCTCACCTTAGTTATAAAATGGTCTGCTCATTGTAAGGCCCTTATTGGCTAATACTGGCTCAAGGCCAATACGTGATTGCGGAGTAACAGGTGATACTATAAAAGCGGTTGTAAAACTTTCAACAAAGCGTGCAGGAACAGATTGGACTGACTACGTGAGTGACTGATAAAACTACCCCATGAGCCTCTTTCGTAAAAGTACGCAGAAAAATAGACACAGTTCAGAAAAACAGTGGATAAAAGTCTGAAGGAGGAATTGCACCACTGTTGTTAAGGTTAACAGACTAGATCAATAGCGACTCATTCATTCATTCCTCAATGACAAAGCAAAATTGTGTTAGTGACCTAACAGACAGTAGACAGTCACATTAGCAAAATTTCACAAAGAAAAAAGGCTTGTCGGCCACAAAAATTGTAAACCCAGCTGCTTTCTGTTGCTCACCACCCCTGCTAAATCTTGCGCGCTGATGCTAAATTACAGATCGCATGGATTCCTTTTAAAATGAAAGGATTTCTTCCCTCAAAATTTGCAGAACAGTGGTAAATGTAACCACAATTTAGTTGAAAAAAATGCACACTGGCTTTATTATTTAGCGGGTTGTCACCAGACATTAAAAACCTCTGTGGACTGAAGCGATTTGGTTATGAAGGAAACGCCCCTGATCCCAAAGACAGAGCCAGACATCATGGTGTGTGAGAGAGAGAGAGAAAGACAGTGTGTCCCCTCAATCCCGATAGCGATTGTCTTTTGATGAGGAGTGCTGCCATGGTAACCCACAGGGATGCTCCGATCACGAGATAATGGCACGAGGAGAGAGGGGACGGCTCCTTCAGAACATACACTTACACAAACACACACATCATTAATCATTAGGACTGACACATTCACATTCATTCTACTTAAATCACAACACGTACCAAAAAGCAGCCTATAGCAAGACGGACCACAACAGTTTTGGCTGAAATGAAAACAGCACTCTCCTATTCTGAGCAGCATCTATCTTAGAGATGTCTGAATACATGCTGATGCATTCTTCAATTAATAAAGCCTTGAAATCAATCCGATATGCTCACATGGGTTCATAGCCTCATTCTGGTGTCTATCCTTATTTTGCATTACTGCCTTTAGGTTTATTCTAACTACACCTGCTGAGGGTGAGCTGGTTTGATATTGGCTTTGACAATGATTGTGCTGTCAAACTGCACAAACCAAGGAACGGGAACCAAGGATTGTATTTTAAAGGGTTTGTATTTTTAGAGAAATGACTCCAGCAGGAATATGAGGCACTGTACTGTAACTTAAATGATCAAAGATATGCTGGCAAACAAAAAATATAGCCTATATATAGTACAAGAACATAAGAGGGTAAGGGTTAATTCAATAAAAAAAATGACTCATCCTTATGTTCTACTGTGGAATATTAAAAATGTGAATTTCTAAAATATACACTAGTTCTACTTTGGGGTCTGTAAGATTTTTTTTTTCATTAATAAAACTGTTATTCAAAAAGGATGCATTAAACTGACAGTAAAGGTACTTATAATCTGAAGTGTTCTGGATATGACTTCTGAAGACATATAGTAGTTATGTGTCAAAGTTATTAGCTGGAAATGTTGAGAAAAGTACTTATGTCTGATTTATGATTGAATGGTTAAATCATTAGGTTCAGTACACAAAGTCTATAAGCCCTATTCACTGATCTCAAATTCTACTCATTGACTCACATTTAACTGACCAATAAAACAACATCATATGACTTTCACTACAGAGCAGTAATTTGGACCACTTTTATGATATGTTGCTGCTTTTTAAAGCTAGAAAGCACTACTGCATAGAAATGAACAACATTTCCTTTTGTGTTTTGAGGACAAAAAGTCATACAGGCCCAACCATTTTAAATTTTGCTGGGCAAAACGAAAGATTATGGGAAACATGCCAAAGGGTCTTTTCCACGGCAAACTGAAATCCAGTTCAATCCTGACATAATCTCCAATGAACACTCCAATGAATCTCCACCATGACCTTTCCATTCCTGCACACCACCTTCTTGAGTATGTCATTTTCCTGGTCTCCATCTCCAGCCCCTTTGATTTACCATGATAACTTTAAAACAACCTGTATTTTTCTTATGAAATATGACAACAGAAAGCAGTAAAGCCCACATGATAAAGAGCCGTACTAAGAATCCAGTGATTTATCCCTGTAATAGCAGGGTCAGAGCAGAGAAGACACTGAATCTACAGCCAAATCTAATAAGGTCATGCAGCGTGCATGTGCTAAGGGCAGTGATGCGTCTACTCAAATTGGATATGGGGAAGGAGGAGGGGAGGCTGGTTTCTTGAGATCCGCCCTTCTTACCCACTCCAAGCATCTGAAACCATATTACAGACTTCCTTCGGGCAGCGATTAGCATCTCCAGGCTTGAGTGCAGCACACTAATGTGAAGGAGGGACTCTGTATTCAGCCCTGTTCAGCTGAGCGAACCGGGGCTAGCTCTGACTTCCTGTGCATTAAGAAATGAGAGTGCCCAAACAAAAGGCCTTATTATTAGCAGAAGCTTCGGCCTGAGGCTGTGAACAGAGCTGGATTTTGAGGCAGGGGAAAAATCGTGTCTGAATTTCACAGATGTTTGATTCGGTAACAAGTCTAAGCTGCTACATGTGTAGGCCTTCACCGAGCTTTACCTTCACATAGTGAACCAGAGACTCCTCCTCGTTGACTTTGTATGTTTTCACACCGTACTGTTTGGCTATTCTCAGGATGCGGTTTTGAGTGGGCCCAATGTACGCGCCTCCCAGATCCACCCATTTGGTCTCCTTATTCTGAAAGCAGACAAATTCACAAAGAAATACTAACTAAAAGTATTGCTGAGACCAAAAAAAGGAAAGACAAAAAGGAAGTGTTAGAATATGCATGCAAAGACAGCAGATTCCCTTCCATGTGTAGACTCCCACTAGGCGACTTGAAACTCGGTTTTGACTTTCTTTCGACAGCTGATTGTGACTCAAGGTTAAATCTGGTTAAAAAGCAGTGCTTTTTATATTTAGTGGCATTTATTCCATCTTTCTTAGATGTATGGATTGCTTTTTGACACCTGATAGTACTCGTACATCTAGAAGACGTCTATTTGACGCCTGCATTTACATCTGCAAGATGTATTATTTAGGTTGTTTGCTCATCTGCAATACGTCTATGGGACGTTTCCTTTTAGATGTCAAATAGACGTCTATTAGATGTCTTTAAGATGTTTATGATTTTGAATGTATGTAAAACTGACATCTGAAAGACGTCTGCCAGACGTTTGTAGACAGCAGATGCTTTCCAGATCAAGAGATCTTTAACAGACATCTTAAAGACATACCTGTGCTATCTGGGTATTCTTACATTTATACATAAATAAATGCTGTTACCAGTTAAATAAACAGATAAACTACTCTCAACTATAACCAGTTTTGCAGTGCAGAAGTGGCATTTACACATATTAACAGGCTGTTGAATACAGAGGTGGCATGAATGCATTTACACTGCGATTACAATCACATAAACAAAGTTTCAAAGTACAATTCTGAGTACTGAAATGTGAAGCAATGATTCTTTGAATAGGAAGACAACTGATGTGAGGACTTAAGGAGTGTATTTGAATTTATGCTTTGGGGGTGACATACTAAATAATGTTAAGTTGCACATTGTTAAAACAACTAAGATATTATCATATCGCACACACCCCTAGTTGTCCTTCCACACACACTCCATGACTCATGTTCCTATCACACAATGAAGTATCTTACCTGAACAGTGTAGGTTCTTCCACCAACACGGTTTCTGGCTTCCAGGAGCACAGGATTCAGGCCGCTCTCCACCAACAGCTTGGCGGCACTCAGACCTGTGAATTGGGAATGTAAAAATGCGGACAGTTAGATTAAGTAGACACAGTATATGTAAAAATGTCTCCTAGATTGGTCTTTACAAAAACTTAAAGATGACAGGAATGATGAGGAGAGAGAAAAGAATTTGAACTTGTGTCAACTGCAGAACAGCTCGGTATTTTGGCTAACTGCTAAGACAGAGATTTAGAGTACATCTGGGATGCCAGTAGTTTGTGGTCTAGTCTAAAATACTTTTTTTCTTTTAAACCGTTCCTGTCCTGATAATATTAAAGGTTGTTCCTTGACTGTGTAAAGTAGTTAGCGATTACAATGTTGTTGTTGGCGTTCTGTTGTGTGTGATATCATGACTGTACTGCTAAAACTAACACCTACATATTTAAACCTCTTTTGTGTAAACAATT
>JAUMHR010000056.1:13067164-13079275 GCA_032361145.1 Enteromius fasciolatus
GAACATAAGCCCACATATATATATATATATTCTAATGATTATATTTCATTATTGTATTATAATTGATAAATAACTGCAACTGTGTTTTGGTCTAAAACATCCTCTGATCATGTACAAGATTATAGAGACCTAGCTGATCTTGATAAAACAACATATCTAGGATTCATTCCTTTTGTTGGTGCCATTCACGGGGGCCATTTACTGGGAAACAAGAGTCTGAGGGTGGATGGGGTTTCCATGGCAACAATACATATAAAGATGCAGTCGCTTGGCAAAGGTAAATCTATACCAATTACCTCCCTGTGTTCACTGGGAGCAAGAATCGCCTGTGCACTCTTGCTCTAATTGACATGACATAACAAGATTAGGCTTTTCAATAAGACATCAAACTAAAGGTAAGGATGGTAAATCAGACAACATACTAGCTTATAGGCCTGGCTCTTATGCTGCATCAATTTGTTCTCTAAGAACAGGGTCATTCACTTTTCTCTTGTTGCACAATTACTATATGCTGGAGCTGACCATCAAACCTTCTACATTTAACTTTTTTTTAAATAAAGTTTGCTGAAATCTAGAACTAATTATGTTGGCATATTTTATATATGCATGCTTGCTATTGTTGGAAATGCAAATAAGTGATATAAAAAGTGATATAAAAATTTTTTGTTCAAGACTTTGGCAACAGCACTGTCATATTAACAATTAAGAATATTGATTTATACTACTGCATACACCTCTGCTCTGCATCAATACATCTTTCCAAAATAGGCCAGGATTAGTTTACGACTTTGCTCCTTTGAAAGGTCAGGTCTAGAACTCTATCAAATTACAATTCACCATTTGTATTAATACTACGATCTAAACCTAATTGCTCCAGATAAAACCTGCAATTACAGACCAAGAAAAATCACATTTAAAAGGCTATGTCTGTCAGCTGTAGTGGTAATTGACCAATCACATTATCAGAACACATTAACAGTCAATAAGCCATAGATTGGAGGTGACACAGGCCACCTTTAAGTCTGTGGTTCATCCCTCAAGGAATTTCTCAATTAAAATCCTAATGCCAGCTTTAGCTTTTTTTCTTTTAATCGCACAAGACAAACTAACCACAACTTTGTGAGAGTATTGCTGACTAGATTAAAATGGAGCGATATAACGATTTAAATCAATAGCAAAAAACTAAGCATTATTTTCATGTTATGCCAATAACAATGGTCAATATTAAAACTCTGTAGCCTACTATTTTTTTCCCAAATAAATAAAAATAAACTAAAACAATTAGTTTTGCAATATCAGCCTCTATATATATATATTAAAAATAAACCAATGGTACTAATATTTTGTGCATTCCTATTTAAATGCATGAAATATAATGAAAGAAATATACCTCCATACTTTAGGATGTCACAGACTTCATAATATATCACATTGTTGTTCACTTTCAATATCTAAGTATCCTTAAATCAAGATAAATAGAGAAGCAATATTTGTGGTTAGTTTGTTTTAGCAGTAATTTGCTCTCTAACCTCAGCTGTGCAGCTGCAACATGTTTGGGCCTATGACCTGAAAACACAGCAAACAAGAACTTTAATCCATTTTCCTGTATATATTACAGCAAGCTTAATTCCTTTACATGGTTTAAATATGCACAATCCAGCACAAAGCAAAGGAGGTTTTCTTAAATTTAACGCAGCAAATAACCTTTTGAAAAACATGTACGTGACAGCACAGTTCCTGGTGCTTCAAGCTCTTCTAGAAGCAATTGCTTTCTCCAATAGGCTGCAACATCGACATTTAGATGCATTATTGAAAAGCAATTACAGAGAGATCAGTGAAATGGCATGTTCTCCTGGCAACCCCAAGGAGAGTTGTTCATCTAAGAGAGAAACAGAGCAGTATTATCTTAAGTTGCATAACGAAGCCAGTCAAGCTGGAGTCAGGCTCGCCTCTGCACGGATCAGAGAGGAAAAAAAAACAGGCCAATGACGTTTGTTTACACAAGCTTAGAGGACACTACTAAAAAGGCATTTAGGCATTTGAGTATTTCCCTAGCTTTCCGGGACTGTAGAAATCTTTTTCCAAGTTCAGATGTTTAGTTTATCACTGTGTTTTAAAAAAGGATCATTACGAGAGTGACTGAAGAACTGATTCTCAGTTAGTTCAAAATGTGCTGAGCTGTTTGGAATGTCTGTTTACACTGACATTCAGAGATCCACAGCTGTATTTATTACTAAAATATACATTGTTTCCTTCATTTTGAAGAGGTGTTGACACAATTCTAAATTGACAAAGCAACCAAAAAATAGGTGACTGCAACCAATGGCAGAAAAGTTTAACTTTATAGAAAGGGAGCAGTGAAAAGTCTAGTAAATTTGAAAGCTAATTCTGCGCAATGTCTGACCAATGTTTTTATTTTTGTATATATCATTTAAAGGTTTTGGTTTGGCTAGATATGAATGATTTCTAATTAAGTCTATTTTAATCAACAATGCTGCATTTATTTGATCAAAACTACAATTTTAATACTGTAATACAAAAACTACAACTGTAATAAAAAAACGGTATTATTGTAATAACGTTTCGATTCTAAGATTTTTTAAAAATATAATTTATTCCTGTCATGGCAAAGCTAAAAGTCATCCTTTAGAAACATTGAGTTTACATGGACCCTCTTAATGCGATTATAATGAGATTTTGCAATTAAGATCATAATCGAAAGCAAGCATAATTGTATTATCATAGGTAGCCTATGGCAATTTTAATCATTAATGTTCAGACATGTAAACACCTTAATCGAAATATTGCCACTCTGAAGAGTCTTTTACAGCTTTTAATACTTTTTCGGTTATTAAAATAGTTTAGTTTTGTGTGTAATGGCACAATTATTATTTTTCGTTTCGTTTTTTTAGGTCAATTTAGAAAAATGTTTGGAGCTGTTTTGTTTGTTAAATAACCTATAAACTTTAGTTTTTTTAAAAGTAAAGACCAAGCGGCCAGCGGAAGAAAGTAGCTGATGCCTTTTCGAATCATCACGACTTGCCTAAAATAAAATCAATGTAGACATACTAAAATAATTCAACCATATAAAACTGTTTTAACATTAAACCTTACTATAATAATAAAAGTGCGCTATGGCATATCCACATGTGTTCAGAGACTGGAAGCTCGCTCTGGAGTCTCAGGACAGTTCGTGATTTAGTCACGTAATTTAATTTAATCTATTTATTCGTGGCAGGGACACGTTTATTTCGTTATTTTCGTAAGTCGAGCAAACTAATGCATTTAAATTGGATGCATCTTAGTTTAAAAAACGAAATAAACGGTAAAAAGGTAAGATCCATCATTCAGAACTGTAAAGGGTCTTATTTGTGTGAAATATTAACAAAACGTGATTTTCTGCCTTCGCTTCTTGAACAGGAGAAAAATGAACCAAAAAGACATGATTAATGTATCTATGAAAACTTTAAATGAACAAAACAAATTGAAAACAAAAACTCCTTAGTTATAATTGTAATCTATTAAAATGACTTCTAAATTACATATGGGGAGATTGTCATATTCATCTTTGCGACGCAAACTCCTGGCTCTTTCTGAATCCATAATTTGCCCTATGCAGTAGGGTATGTGATTATGGCAGTAGAAAATTAACCACAATTCTTAGCGAATAATAAGAATATGGAAATAGCACGTAAACGGGAGTGGAAAAACATGCTCTTGACATGTAAACATCATAATGCGATTAAGTCCTTACCCTGATCATTGGAAATAATAGCATTATTTGCACGCATGTAAACGTAGTCATTGTTACATTATCAGTGTTGAAAATAATATTCTGCATGATATTTTGTTTTGTGGAAACCATGGTACACTTCCCCAATTGTAAGTCGCTTTGGAAAAAAGCGTCTGCAGAATGACTAAATGTAAATGTAAATGTACAATTATTATTAAATATTTCAAAATAATTCAAACAGACGTCTTCTCTAACATCTTGTTCTTACTGTCACTTTTGATCAATTCAGTGCATCCTTATTTTAAATTATTTCTTTCTTTAGTTCAACAAAAAAAACCAATAAAAACACACAGACTCTAAACTTGTGAATGCTAGTATACGCGTTTGCAAAGCCATCATTAGACAATCACACATGAACAGCTATGGAAATATACAATGTATATTGTAAAAATGATCCATTCTGACACGCCACAGAAACAGTTTCCGGCCTTTCCTGGCTGTCTTCCAAAACAGGAATGCCAAAGTTCTTTAGCAAGAGCAGGACACTCACCAGGAAGCGTCAGCGTCAACAGCCTCCACAATTAGATGTGGAATTCCTGCCCTCCACTTGCACACCCCATGAGAGCTGCTGCTAGAGCTCTGAGCAAAACAACTTCCTAATGTTTTTTTGTTTCTGACTGATATTTCTGCATGCAAGCACAAAAAGACATCGTAAAAATATTATTTTAAAAATATATTTATGCTTTCACACATAGTTTGTGTTAAAAGAATCAAACCCCATGGCAATGTCTGTTTTTTAGAGATGCTTAAAAAAAAGCTACCTAAAAATTTGGGGAAAAGTACCTCGGAACATAAGTGGTTTTACCAAAAAAGACAATCGAAGCATTTTTTCAAGAGTGTCTAAAACTTTGAACAGTACTGTAGCTTTTCAGGTAGGTTTTTTTAAACATCCTGTAGATGTTGCCACAGTTCTACTGGATTTAGTCTGTCTCAGTTTGTTCTGGATGATGACTAGATGATGATCAAATCAGAACTCTGTGTGGAGCACTGGCTGTTGTCAGACTCCTTGTGCAGACAATAATCTCACTGCATTATTGCAATTAATGACAAATTATGTTTGGAAATCTAAACTGATATGTCCAACACACTCTCTACCGCAAAAAATAACCAACTTAAAACCATTTTTTGTAAGTGAAAATACTAGTGGCCTAAGACTTTTGCACACTACTGTACATGGCTTAAGACTCACTTTTAGAGAACAAACGCAATAAGAATTGGAACTTTTTGCTTTGGACAAGTGGCTGCAAAATTTACACAAGTAAGAATCAATCTAATAACGCCCTTGCAACCAGAACACCTTAAAAACCACATGTTAACGTGCTGACAAATATCCAAGGATCAAGACATCAACTTTACACAGAAAGAGCCACTCATATTTCGGAAACTATAGTTCATTTTCCAAATTTGTTTGGCAACACAAATGGTGCAGAAATTATGTTCTAAATTTATATTTAGGTTTTAGTGAATGCTTTTATCCAAACCAACTAAAACATTCCCAGCAGGCATAGGAGGATGTAAATATAATTTCAGGTTGATATTGGGCATGATGTCAGACAGATGTTGCACTTTGGCTTAGAATGAAAATTGTGTTGACGTCGGTATTTGACGCCAATTCGCCAGTGACTTCCCATTGGATTTTAGTTACACAATCTAAAAACAACAAACATCAACATCAGCTGACGTCGGTATTGGACATCAAATTAACACTGACATTAGATGTTGAATTGTTGAATCAACCCAAATTATGACGTTGTGTGCAATAGCACCCATGACCATAACGTTGCTAGCACTCTAATGTTTGAGTTGCAGGAAAAGACACAATTTGTCTTTAAACATGGGAATAAAACGTAAACTGTGACAGTTTAATTCAGTCATTGACATGAAACAATAATGTCACAAGACTAAAGGTGTCATTTCCATTGTTTAGTTGAAAGGATTCAGTTTTCTCTTTTCTATGTCAAGCACAGCCCCTGTGGCGCTTGACAACAGACACAAATACACATTTGCTGTCGGCTGTTCTTGGATCCCAGGGAGCATAAAAATGAGTTGTCAGTTTTGTTTACCACCTCTCCCAACATGCTGTCTGTCTGAGCACCTCCAGTGGCTTTGCAAATAGTGATTGAATCTGCAGGGAGTGCTGGGTCATTATTAAAAGGTCCCAGAAGCAATGCTGCATTACTTTTCAACCCACTTTATGAGGTTTGGTTAGAACAAGAAGAAACTCTGATTTTCTTCAAAGGCCAACAAGTGAAAAACATTGGCATATTCAAGTCAATGATGACAGCCAATTTGTGCAAAAAAATGAACAAACAGTTTTTGTCTTTTTATCTACTTCATGTGTCAAATGTTTTTAATGCATTTCTGCACACATCAGATCATAAAACATAACTTGCATGGCATTGCACAAATTGCACTGCACCTTTGACCAGAGGGTGAATGTTTAACGAGCTTTACACTACCGATGACGTGCAATACTGCATATATGCATCAGTGACAAACGTTTTATTGACTCCAAGAAACTTGGCAGGGAATCAAAGTTCTGATGCTGAAAAGGTTCTACAGCAATGGATTGGGTGATACTGGGTCCATGGTGCACCATGTGCGTGGCCTTGTTACATAATAGTGGCTGATTACATTCATTAGGTTTTGCGAAGCAAAAGTTTGATTTATTTAGAATCATATTAAGATCAAGAGCTACTAAATTGTGAGTAACATAAGTACAGTATAACGTCTGATATAATTTTGACCACCTGATTCTGTGGTTTTCTTGCAAATAATATAAAATTGAAATCAAGTTTTCAGCAGGTTATCAGAAGGACTTTGTGCTGTTTTGCTCAGTTCTGTTTCCAAGAATACTGTTCAGGGCCAATACATACTACTTTTCCCACTAGGATTATAGTGATATAGTGTTTGACAGGTTTAGGCATTTCACACTTTCATACACGCTCACAGTTGCATACACATTCTTCAAAGCAATGTCTCACGCTGATTTTGTATGGGTTAAGCCTATGAGGAGAACTAGAGCATTGCAAGTATGTGCATGCAAAGACTGCGGTATATGTGTGTAGCTGATGCATGTTTAAGAAATGTTCTTTTTTTAAAAGTCAGTTTACGTTACATTTATATAAATATATACAGAAAATGTATATTCTTAGTTAACCACATTAATTCTTTAAACATTATTTGGGCATTTTCTAGCTCATTTTAAATAGATTTTTTTAATCTTGTATTTTTATCAGTATGAGGCGAATAATTTTAATAATAATTATAAAATAATAAATTATATTAAAAAATAGTTTTAAATTAAGTATACAATGTCATTCCACTTAAGATAAGCTTAGATATAGTTAGGTGTGAAATGCCCATGTCTTGAGAACATGTTGCATCTAAGATTTTCTATCGATCTTTTTCAAATAAACAAATTGACATTAAATATTGTTTCAGCTAAATATTCAGTTAAAATCATTAGAGATATAAAACAAGAGCACAAAGATGAATGATCAGTTATGCAACATCCCTGGTCATTAATCTGAAATATCTGACTAATGCAGTGATTAAACAATCAGAATAAAGGATTGCAGAAAAAGTGTAATAAGAATGAGTAGTTTACATTGAAAAATGGATAGCTAATATATCTATTTTGACATAATTCATCTAAAACTGTTATAAACAAAAAAACATGCATAGCCTATTTCTATAAACATTTTACATGCAGAGTATATTAGATGCTAGAAACACTAGAAATGATGGAATATTTGTTCTTTCAAAAAAATGATTTGTCATACTGCAGGAGCTAGAGACAGTAAACATGATTTATAAAATTATACACACACGCAAATTTTCATCTAAAATTTCATGGAGTATAAATGTCGAGTATAAAAAAGTTAATGAGCATGTTATATATATAACTGCTAGTTTACACTGTTGCATGCCACTTTACTGCCTCTGCCTCTGGTGTTATGAATATGAAACGATCATGTCACGGAAGTGGAAGAGCAAGCTCAGGTGACACCGCTAACAAATTCACTTGAAGTCTGCAGAACTAACCCTGTCCTTTTGGCAAACTAGCGCAGTCCTGTTTAAAACGTAAATATGCAGTATTATTTTTAAACGCATCCACAGTATAGTGTTGTTATAAGGTGTCTAAGCTTCTTAGGAAATGGAATAACTAGTCGTTTAGCACGGGTCTGTCGCGCGCCTTATTTTACTCAGTAACCATGATCATAACTCAGCATGACTACCATCAATCAGCCTGTAATCTTCAGTGATACAAAGTTACTTTAACAGCGCGTTAATTGCATTGCGATTATATGAAGTTTTATGCGCTATTTTGATGACACTAACCTGAGATGCCTCCGCCAATCACAATCACGTCGTATGCGTTCGCAGTCATGGTGCTGTTCGTGTCACTGGCGCTCCGCTCAGAGCAGAAGAGCCGCTCCGCATCTGTGTTCAAAGCGTTCTGAGCCCCGCCCCCGCCTTCTACATTGGGAACGACAGATTAGAAGAGCACTGGGGTAAATGCGAGGAAGCTCCCATCTGCGTGCCAACAGGAGGAGCACATATTTCTAATTGTACAATATTGTAAATATTGTACAAATATTTTTTAATACGTAGTGATTATACAATTTAATAAAATGGGTATACACATATATTAAAAAAATAAAAAATAAATAAATTATATATATATATATATAAATATATATAAATGATGCATGTCATTTCACGGTCCTCCTATTGATGCAGAACTCAAAATTTCAATGTTTTAAAATTGTGCACTTTTGGCCACCAATTTGCTCAAATAGCGCGTGTCCTAGTTTGCGCTGTAGCCCCGCCCCTTTTCCGCGTTGCAATAGTTTTCTTCTGTCAGTTTGTATTCCTACTGCTTGAAGGTAAGTAAGGTCGTAGGAATTTACGAATTAACCACTCATAGATTTTAAAATTTGTTATGATTATCGTTAACTCTGTGCTTTAACTCACCAGCTAATTACTCTTTAGTCTAGCATATCCAGACCTTTAAACTGACCGCAGAAGACTTGAATACATGGTAGCGTTCATTGGCCAAGATCCGCCCATGAAGCCTTTTGACTGGTGTGTCAATCAACCAATCACAGTTCGTTCATTTTGCGTCATGTTTCAGGAAGAGGAAATGTTGCCACAATAGGCTTGTTTGAGATCCGTGTAGCCTCGCCTGAAATGGAGAAGAGAGTAGGCAGCTGCAGTGAGGGGAGGAGTGAAGTAAACGCAGTCAAGACAGACAGTAGGCTTGTTTAAGATGTTTGAGAATAAATTCTGCACAGAATCGGTCAGCGCAAGATGCATGCGGTTAGAAATGTCAGAAGTATGTCCGCCTTGATCTGATGTCATGCTGACGTGTGCCAAAAAACTCTGGCGAAGGTGAGGCGGCTGCGTTAGGTCAGAATGAGCAGCGCCTATGGAAGGCGGGATTATTAAAAATTTCTTTCTTTAATAATCTGGCCTTTCATAAGCGCCTGCTCTGACTAAAAGTACGATGGGAAACGACTGACTGACGACACAGCTTCATGCTGATTGGTTCGGACAACCATGATGATACGTTCTAATCTAAAATGTTATGTTTTTTTTTTAATCAGATTTCATGTACATAAAAAGTTATGCATGCATATTTCCCAAAACTATGTCAGTGCAATCTCTGTGTGAGACATGTAATTGTTGTAATATTTCTATAAAAATAAATAAAATACATATTTGTATTAAACTAGAAATAGACGATAAATATGCATTTCGTATGGAATTAAATGGCATGCACTTTGAGTGTCTTGTTCGTCATATTTATATTCATATTAAAGCAACAGAACTGAAATGATATCAAGTTCATCATCAGCACAGTGCGAGAGTGAGAAAAACGTGATATCTGTCTTTGATCTCGTAGGCACCTGATCCACTCCGAAAGGGAAGAACTGTCCGTCTTGACCTACATTTTAGGCGAGGCAAGGAGCATCTCAAACGAGCCTAATTTCTGGATGTCGCTGCAATGGAAAAGGTCGCAATAATTTTTTCTCGCAGATGAAGAGGTTGCAATTGAAATAGAACAGTTTTTACATGAAGGTAATGAGACAAATTACAATCTGCAAAGTTCACAAAAACATACAATACAATAAAGTTCAAAAAGCAACAAACAATGTATCAGTTGACATTCCCAGCCAATAAGCATCAAGTTATGTAGTCAGCAAGTCATTTCCAATCATGCCATTGATCAGCACAGTCGGTGGACAGCAACTGCGCCCAACTGCAGAATCGGAGAATTTTTTGGCACACATTAGCATGACATCAGAGCAATGCGGACACTTTTATAACTGGCATGCATCTCATGGTGATGTTCAGAGAATGCGGTTGTGAGTCCGGAAAATGTACAGGTGTGAGTTCAGTTACAGAGTGCGGTTGTCACACCTGTAATGACCAAACTGTGTGTGAACACAGTCATTTTGACTGTATGTCATTCAACATATACAAATTTGTCTGATACTGGACGCTGCGCTGACGCCATGATAATATAGTACAAAACAATCGGCCTAGCAGCAAAAGAAACACTGCAGTAATAATACACTAACTAACTGAGAGCATTTTTAGTTGTCCTGATAAACATTTGAATTTAGTTTCCACTATAACTGAGAAGCCATTACAAGGTGTGTGAAGATACATGAAAGTATCGGATACCCAGATGAGTAGTACATGATAATCTGTATTATGTGTATTATCTGTATTCCAGATTTTAAAATGTATTTCGTATTTGCTCTTTAGGGCATTGTATGGTCCTTTCAAGGGTTCAAGCAAGTCTGTGACCCCCTTCCCCAATGTTTTACAGTGTAGTGTATTCTGAAACATTTTTGTGGGCAAACATTTCCATTTTAACTTCCTTTAAAATAAAAAGGTGAAGTTAACACTGGTGACATAGCAAAGTATAACCATAGGCGCACTTCAAGAACGTGTTCAACTCAAGTTTCACAGCCAGGAAGTGTCCTGTACATTTGCATGTCTTTTAAAACCTAAGTAATCTAATTATAATTATTTTTATTTATTTTTTGCTTTTGTGAAATTTGCATGAAATGTTCAGGACTTGCTCTGTATTTAGTTGTATTTAGCATCCACTAAATACTTATAAAACTTGTAAAGTTTGCTGCCATCTGGTGGATGTAGATATATAGGTTGTGCCTGTAGATTTCCACACATAGCTTTAGGCTGAAACATATCTATATCTATATATATAATATATATATATATGTAACATTTAAACCTCATTTACTCTACCCTTCTCCCCTTACCAGTATACCTCAAACCCAGTCATAAAATGTGGTCTCGGTTTCTTTTCTTTGATAAACCTTCTCAGTAACAACCCTCTATTTTTATATTGATAATACTTTTGCTAGTTTCAACAACCTTCTGCAGAAAGTTCAGTTGGCACAGTCTTAACTTGTTTTGTTATTTTATTCAATCTCAAAGTTTCACCTTTCCTAATCTACCCTCTACCTCTCTAATTGACAAAATTGTACCGATTCCAGTTACTCCAAATGTCAGATTTCTGCATTGTACAATATAAATCTGTCTGCAAGCAATACTTCAAATAAAAAAATTCAAGAAAATGGACCAAATAGATAGACTCTGTAATAATGGATGAACAAGGGGATGATGCTCTAAAAACAGTGAATGGATCAACCTCCTGTGCGCGCTGTAATCTTATTCAATTCAAGATACTTCACTGAACATATAACACTAAATCTAGACTTGTGTTGAAATTGCTATCTTTGGAGTGCCAGAATATCTTTGACCTAACAATATGGAAAAAGTTTTTGCTTTTGCTACATTATTAGCAAGAAGGAGAATATTGTGAATTTCTTGCTAATCAACAGCACTAAATTTGTAGAAAGGCCATATGACTTTAATATACTTTGTTAGATCATACTCGCTTATATATCTACACAAAAAGACTATTTGAGTGAATGCAATTGAACAAATGTTATTCAAAACAAACTTCATACATACATATTTAATATTAAATAAATCTTAATAATGTATGAATTTCAATTGAAACATTACTGTATACAGTATCACAATATGCAATAATACCCTTATTTTTAAAAAGTAGCTGTGCATCAATGAATGTCTACATTTTCAATTATTTTGCTTGGAAGTAAGTTACTCGCTGATAAGATTTTATTTTGACTGTGGCTGAAGCATTATATTTTGCATGTGTAGTTTGTAGAGAAGTACGGAAGCGTATTGCATTCACTTGAGGAAAAAATATCTGCTCTGTTTTTCTGAATTAACGACTTAATTATCTC
>JAUMHR010000056.1:13086514-13098515 GCA_032361145.1 Enteromius fasciolatus
ACCCCCATGTTGTTGAAAACCCTGCCATTAGTGGTTCAATTAGTGTTTTATGAAGCGACAAGAATACTTTTCGTGCGAAAATAATTATTACAACTTTATTCAACAATTCGTATCCACTGCATGCAAACAGCGTATGCCTTTCTGTGTTAGCCGTGACACAAGGAAGCTTGAACCAGTGATAGCAGGTGGACTATTCTGACGATGTCTTTCATAATTTTCTGGACCATGACAGTGTTCAACATCTGGGAGTCAATGGGACAGTCACAAGTCTTAAATTGTGCTCTGAACAAAGCTTTAACAGTTTGGAATGACATGAGGGTGAGTGATTAATGACAAAATTGTTATTATATATACCTTCTTACCTTTGAATTGCACTTGTAGATAGGATGCGTGATGGTCTCAACAAAATGATGTCTCATACACCTGTCAGGATCACTGTCCCCTAAGTGTCCACTCTCTGCCTTACAGGTTACACCATGCAGGATTGTCAGCAGAGGACATGTGACCAGAAGAAGTAGAATCCCAGGCTGGCTCAATGCGACTGAGTTCCTCATATTGTCCACAACTTCCACAAGTAAAACAAAAGAAAGCTTGCCCGTCTCCTACAGAAGACAACAAAGAGCTCTCCGCTGTGATTTTGATGCTGCATATGTGAACTGAAACATGTAGTGAGCTTTCTCTTTAAACTCAGCCATCCTCTTGAGTGGTCTGGATGTGTCTGTGGGTAAAGAAAGGAAGCACGGTTAGTCCAGGACGCAAGCTGCTGTAAAGACACCCACCTGAGAGCGCGACATCAGGTAATGTTTCGCACGTTACTGTTTAAGTTGTTAGTGGAGGGACTGGCCAGGTAAGGTAAGGTTCAGAGTAAGGGAGAGTGGGAGTTTGTCTGCGTGAGAACCCAGCAGTGACAGATGACCCGAGACAGACGTCTGTTGTGCCTTTGCCAGCTGGTTAAGGTGATTGCTGCCATGTCTCCAGCCAGGAATAAGTGGGCTGTGATGTATGAGGAGTGCTGGCAGACCGCTGTAGTGTTATTCTAACAATCCCAACACTGAAAAACATGGTGTTTTTATTACACAGCGAGGAAACCTAATATATTAATAAACAGCCTGGAGTGAATTTCCCCAAAAATGAATTTTTCATAAAAAGAAATAAGTCTCCACGCAAGTTCCCTCATGACAGCAAAACAACTGCCAACTGCCTATACATATTTATATATATATATATATATTTTTTTTTTTCATGAGCTTAGTGCTTTACAGTCCTCATGACAATGTTTTGTGTGCAGCAGTTAAATTCACTGAGCCACAACTGCTAAAAGGTTTGGTGTAATGAAGGGGAGAATGAGTAGCAGAGCCCTGAGGGTAACCGACTCCGCAAACCTGGATCAGACAGGGAGGAAATTATCATTCACTAAAACAATGCCTTGCATTATGTCTAAACCTCTTTCCAATTTTATTTCGAAACCCGCAATTGCTCCAGAATCGCAAACACATCAGACTAATTTAAAGCTTTCTCCTTGTGTTTTTCTTACCAGAGCGACTCATTTAACTTTAGCATTCCTCGCATAAGGATTTTAGGTATCAATTTGCCTGTTTAAATAAATACTCCCTGAAATGTTTAACTGCACCGGAGAGCATGTGTTGCTGGGTTTACAAAAGCACATATCACAGTCTGTTCTTAACTTAGATGCTTTAAATACAGGACGCTCTTGCCTCGTCATTTATTTAATATTGTGCATTCCAGACACCATCTTCATCTTCATCATCGTGCCCAGACAAGACTGTTGACATTTAGACCTGGTTAAGGGCGTCTGCCGCACTGATCTGTAGGCACCGTAATGGGCATTTACAATGTAGTGTAGACACACCAGCTCAAAAGATAACTACAGATCTAATTTAGTTCATAAACAATGAGATGGTGACCTCATGCCGTAACCATCCATGGCAGCTTCATCGGTCAAAAGCTTCTAGTGTTGTTAGGACAGTTGTGGGCGTGCTGCTTCGTGCCAGAAGTCAATGTAAGGTAATGGTGACCACCACAGTGTCCACACCTGCTTCAGCCTGTAGATTTATAAAGCCCAGTGTGTCTACAAAGAGCAGAAGGACTTGTGTGGACGGTGTGCACCACCTCTCAGAAGAGAAATTGTTTTCCTCTTTGGCTTATATTCAGTTGTGCTTCGAGTTTATAGACTAGGAAAACCAGCTTTGATGTGCTGGAATCCTACCATAACAACTATCTGATGCAAGCTGTACTCAAGTCTTTCCTTTAATTAGCTTTCACAGCACAACCAGAGACACTTGTTTTTCTCAGCATGGACATTTTCAGTGGTTTCTAAACCATAGTTTAACCCGAATATTTTTCCTCTGCAGTGTGTTACATTGTAAAACTTCTTATTAAACTTCATCATTATTTACCAAAGTCAGTTCACTTTGTGGCTATATTTGCAACGCCTCTAGGCAGTTATTCAGGCATGCAAGACCAACTCCTATCTACTTAAATTGGGGAAATACCGAAATCAGCAACTCATAATTTAAAAATATATTTCTTAAATCGGCAACAAAATCTGTCAAGATGTTGTTTTCGTTATGTTGTGTATCCTGTTTTTTATTTTATTATTATTATTATTTTTTAACTATAATATGTATGTAAAAAATATGTATTTGAGCTTGGTCCATCCAATGTGCATATGCAGTAATCCTACGTGTGAGCCTATGACTGTTTCTATGGTAACTGGACCTTCTAAAAGTGGTTACAGTGACAATTGCTTTACAAATTGTCAATTGACATGTTAATTTAGAAGATGGGACTTCTGACATCATTTGTCCTGCAGTTTCTTCCATACATAAGTAATATAGGTAATATACAGTCATTGTCTTGACTCACTCTCATATCATTCTAAACCTGTACGATTGTCTTTATTCTTTTTACTTATATATAAATATATATTATGATTACGGTAACACTTAGAATAGGGAACATGTTTACTAATAACTAGGAGTTTTCCTCAGTAACCTAATAATTTGCTTATTAATGGTTATTGTAGTAAAGTTTAGGTAGGGGTGGATTAAGGGATCTTGAATACGGTTATGCTGAATAAAGCATTAATATGTACTTATAAACAGCCAATAATGCTAGTAATATGCATTCTAATAATATTAATTTTATGAATAATATTAACAGTGAGAAAGTGTTCCCTTTATTATATTATTACTTTATTATTCTGTAAAAAATATTTTTTGTCTGTGCAGTGAAGTCAGTTAAATTTTTATTGCTTTCATAAAAAGTTGCAACATTCTTGAAAATATCATCTTTTGAGTCCCACAGAAGAAACCCTTAGCGACATAAGGGTGCGTAAAAGTGAGCTATCCCTATAATATTCCCAAGTTTCAAGATTCAAAACAGGGTTTTTTTTATATTCACTAACTGCCAAATTTTATCCCACAGGAAGAAAAAAAAACAATAAACAAATTTAAGAGAAAGGCAGCAGCCAGGGCAGGGTGAGACATGCCAGAACCCCACTGCAATGAACTACCAGACCCAGACTGCTTTCTTAGACGTCTTAAACGGGAGTCCCGTCAGCAGCTATAACGCCACTTAGGGAGTGGATCCCTGGAATGAACTGTCCCTAGGCGCGGCACTGGTGGTTGTGGAAATAGAGTATGGATCTTTTGATGATGGCTGATCCTCTCAGGCCGTGGCAAGGCTGGAGAGGGGCCTTGCCGTCTGCACCATTAGGACTGTGAAATTCCTGACATTCAAAAGCAGCCACAGGTTAGGGGCCGTATGGCAGGAGTCATTGCATACTAGTGCTGCTTCCCACTTCTCTTGGACCTCTGTGTGTGTCCGTTAAAAAACATAGTCTATTTGATTTAGATGGTATAAAATGTGGGAACAACAAGCTTTTCTTGTCAGCATGTCTTCATATGGTGGTTTTTCAATACAGACACTGCAATGATCTCTCAAGGAGCTCATGAGTAGGCTCTTGATATCTCCGTCTCTGTCTTCTTTTCTAACTCTTGCTGGTCCTTCTGCCTAAGATAAAGCACATTCTCATTTTAAGGAGGATTTTCTACTCAAAAACACCTAAGGGGTTGGATTATGTGGATTGAGACAATTGAACCCACATTATTAGTTATAGTTTCCTCAACATTGCTGTGCAGAAATGGGCTTATTTGAAGACAGAGCTCAATTTCTGAGGTAATCCATCTCAAAGTCGACTTATGCCTTTAAACCAAACTATGCTGAGAAAATAATCAAATTGGAAGAACATTTAATCTGGATCATAACAATGTTGTATAAAAGAATCATGATACTGGAGTCAACACCATGTTAATATCGAGTAACTTACAATTTAGAAACAATATTGGATGTTAGCATGTTCTGCATATTCTGTTGTGAAATCTGTCTTTTTCCTGAATGATTCAGTTTATTGAATCATTGGAGAAAAGATTTTCTGTCCTATTTTTAAGTAGGTACTACATTTGAATTAGAACATATATACTGTACTTCCAAACCATAAAAAAATAAAGTCTGTATAGGTTGAGTGTGTAGTATGAATGAAATGCAGACTACATCTGCCATGTTGTCATTATCATGTGACTTAGTGTTAGTAAAGTGTCTATCAGATGCACACTTCAGAATCTTGGCAGAAGTGAAAGGTGGTCTGGGTCATCTTTTACCTATTGTTTTACGATTGATTGTCATCTTAATTACCACCTTATCGGCAGACAGAAATAAATTGTCACCTTGTCCCACAACTTAAAGGTGCAATAAGTAATTGTCTACAAAAACAGGGGGCGGCCAAAGCACCAATGGCACTGCATGTCGGCACATTTCCCACAAGGCTATCGACACAGACGTACTTTTAATAAATGTACTATTAATGTTTCATTTAAAGATGTATTCTACTAACATTGTCTCTGGTCTATTCGCATTCATGTGTTTAGGGGGCGTGGCTTTGGACGGCAATTTGCAGGGAGGGTGGGACATGCTTTTAGTGCTAACAGGCTAAAGTTAGCATTTTTCGAGATCACCTGCACCTTTAATTTTTCTGTAATATAAACTATACTTACTGAATATACGTGAAAATTTGTATAAATAAGTAATTAATCATGTTTCGATAAATGCCTCAGATATTATTTAATCGTTTGAGTGGTCTAACAAGGATATCAAAACTTCAAAAGGGTTCTCTTGATGGGTCTGACAGCAGCTGAGTCCACAGTTGTTGAGTGAGGAGTGTGGTCGCCTAGTATTTGGCAATAAGCAGAATTGTCTTCTCAGTCACATTGACATGCCCAAACCCCCTCCTCCGGGTTACATCACTGTTTTCTGCTTGTTTAGCACCCTATTGTTTGACCGGCTTTTAATAAACCAAAGGGCAGATTCCTGCTGGGATCACCCCGCAGCCCTCCTCCCATGCCCATCTGCAACCCAAGCAGCATGCCAGGGGCACTGCCACCACACGCCGACGTCTCCACACAAAAGCCCACACTAAATATATCCCCTGTGATAAAGATAAAACAAACACAGAGGATTTGAAAGTAGCTTGTTGCCAACAGCCAGGGCCCCATGTGAGCCAATGCTAAACTAATGTTAGCTTTACATTTAGCTTCTCAGAAAAGCGCCGGTCTGATTGGAATGCTGAAGGATGAAAGGGTCTGCGCACAGTAAATCCGTGGCAGGGTTTCCAGTTAAATTAATTAGAGACCCTGTTGTGTTGTCCCATTAACCTTCCTGCTTTAATGTGACGTGCAAATTGACAGCTGTCGTCATCTTCTGAAAATATCTCAGGCTTTAATATCTTTGTGTAGAGCTTGAAGAGTCGTCAAAGGACTATTACATAGTATTGATTATGAATGAGTTGCGCACTGGTTGACACTGTCTGCTTTTATATCTAACATCTGGAGGGAAGTGTGTTCTAGTTCACCTCTTCCTCAAGCTCCATAAACAATCCTCAGAACATCTATGATTTCTCATCTGGTGCGCTCGGCTAACGACCTCTGGCTTTGCATTAAATTCAGTATTCAGTCCCTGTCTGTGCAAGACAAGCAGCTGATGGCTTACCTTAGCAACCGACCTCCCACAGCACACATTATGTGAAGCTTACAACATAGCCGTTATGAGTCATTTCGGCTCAAAATCACCATGTGCCTGATCTTAATGTTATTAAAATGCCTTTCTTACAATTGTGATCATAATTAGCTTGTCACTTCTGGCAATACGGTACATTAAAAAAAAAAGACTAACAATGAAGAATATATATATATAGCTATATAAATGAATAATTCTATATGAAATTATGCATTTAAAGGTATGAGCTGGCAAAACAAGGAAACACAAATGTATAGCGATAACCTTGCAGCTAGTGAAAAGTAACTCTAATGACCCGGTCACCTTTACAATGTTGGTGGTCTTACCTTCTGCCTGGTGCCGTTTAACCTGCAATATCCAATCCCAGCTGGCTCCTCTAGGACAGAAATGAAATTCTTTTAAGCAACAATTGCCTTTAGATCTCTCCTTCTCCCTCATCCACTTGCTCTCTCCCCTCTCTCTGTTTCTCTTTTACTCTCTCTCTCACGCATGCCGATTGTGTGTGAGCTCTGACTCCTTCCCCTCCCTCTCGGCTCCCCTCCCCTCCGCTTTGACATTCACACCCCCTCTTTTATTGAGGAATCACATGGAAAAGGGAAAAGGATGGATGATGTACATCTTGGGATGGTTGTCAGATGTGGAACGTGACACAGCAGTCGTATATCACCTTAGGGACACACACATACTCGCACCCCAGCTGCCACACCGACAAGCAAATGGGGATTCCAGCCAAATCAAGAGGACTGACCAAAAGTCTGGCCCTCTTTTACGAGGTCCAGGTTATAAAACTGTTAGCGGAGTTTACTTAAAAACAATTGGTCTGCTGGGTTTCGTTGCTGTCTTCCATGAGACTTGGGAGGTGTAACTCAATTCAGCTGGAAGCTATTTTGAAGTATGTATAGTTATATGTTGTAGGGTAATAGGGAAGAAAAGATTTTTACCTCAAGAACAACTACAAAGGGGGAATGACAAGAGCTGTATTAAATTCACGTCTTCTAAGTTTTGAAATTCGTAGAAAATACAAAGAAACTGCATTCAAATGCAAAGCACATAACTGCATTCTTGGAATATAAAATAAAAAACAGATGTGCAATTATGAGTTCCCAATGAACGCATAATTACTTTTTCACATCTCTGACATGGAGAGAATCCAGCAAGCTGTTTTTCTAAAAGTTTGTCCTTCTGTGGCCAAAAATGTCCTTTAAACATCATGGTCGAGGAGGCAGTTGAAATTAAATTACAAATATTGGCACTAGAGGAAGAAATATTCGAGATCTTCATCTTAAAGCAGACTGAAGGTTTGTGGCTTGAAACTTATTGATCTTAATGTCAGATCTTACCAAATTTATCCAGCAGTTTCCATTGTGCTTGCTTGAAAAGTCCAAAATAGACTACAGTGACTGCATATATTGACTAATGTACAGTTTAATGAGAGAAATGCAGCTCAAAACATGATCAGGTGGCACACACAAAGTATCATGCTAAGTAAGAAGCCCCTTGACTCTGTGTTAAAAGCTCAGGAGGTCAAAAGTTTACTCAGCATAAATTACCTGCAAGGCTTGGTGTGACCTCACAAATGTTCTCACCTTCTATCTCTCAACCCTTTGACAGCACCATAATTAACAACCAGCAACTCCTGTTCACACACTGCAAATCTGAATTGAAGTAGATTAGCGCAAAGCTAATTCAGAGTGTGCTGACCGTGACATCAGTGTTATGTTACATGGCCACTGGCTTGGCGTACAGATACACATACGTTAGAGTAAAAATAAATCATTTCTCTGAATCCTTTCTACGACTGCGAGACAAATGAAGACTGGTATGTCAGCGAGAGCAAAATAGCCTTAGCAGAGATTTCCTCCGAAAGCTTCCCGTTCTGGAGACGAGCCCTTCTCATGCCTGTCCATTATATTTTTATTGTATCCAGGAGCATCTGCTGTCTTTCAACACTCAACTATTTTTTTAACTTCCGTTTTGCAATCTGATGTGGCAAGTAATACATCAAGTGATTTACAGTCTGCATTTATCCATCCATCTACTGTTATTTGTTTCAGAGAATTCAGTCCTTTTTATGAAAGACACTGCATTTTCAAGGAGGATGAAGGGGGGAAGTATTGTCAAAAGACGTTGCGTTTGCCTTGATGTCTTCTTACATGCCAGTATTCATCCATGCATTTTATCCACAGATTCGTATCTGTCTCCCCATCAACTGAATTTGGCTTTTATTTTTAGCCACAACAGACAGACGGAGGATTGCAAAGCAGCTTGTCAAACAAAGAATATGAAGTGAGCCAGAGTCTCATTTCAAGCTACATGACAAAAAAGTCTCATAATTTCGGGTGATTTATTTTCAAACAATGCATGCTGTCGCACTGTCTTCCAGAAATGAGCTCCTCTGGGAACGCTGACCTGGATGAAAATAGTCCTTAGTACAAATTTACAGCCGGTGTAGAAAAACTTTTCTTCCTCTAGCTATTTCAAATAATACTTGCCAAAGACAACTTTGCATTGATCACTGTACCAGGTCTAGCAGGCAAAAACACATACCTACTGAAATAAGTGCTTTGCAAGGAAATAACAGAAAAATACATTTATATTATTAGATTGCTGTGTGAATAAGTTTCTGAGAGTCAGTTATGACACTGCAAAACAAAAAAACAAGAGGCAATACTGTTTAGATGTGTAACTGTTTCCCCATGTGTACCTGAGGCTATGACTGGCCTCCTAAAAGGACTTAATTCTGCCTGTTTATCATCAGTGCGCCAATTCCTGAAGGCATTGTCAAGTTTGAAGCTGGGAAAAGGACAAGTCCACTAAGTTCCAGCAGCTATTACATTAAAACTCATCTAACAAAATAATGAGGGCGAACTGTATGTTTAGGCAATTTCTATAAGTGATGTCTTCTAATAGATTAAACTAACCTGAATAATAAGTAAAATATGCTGTTATATAATATAATATAAATTTAATCTATTGCCATTCAGTTTCAGACTGTTTCAAAGCATTGAGGTCTATGGTTGTAGCTTTTACTAGGTAATATTAAAAATTACAATTAATTTTAATTTATGTTTTTGTTTTTACAGTTACGTTATTCCTGAATGTTAAAAAGATTTAAAAATGAAATGGCAATATATTGTAATGTAAAATTTCTTTTTGTTGGAAGCCTTGTTGGAATTTGTTTTTGGGGATTTTATATAGTTCTACCGTTGGTTAGCTGAACAGGTAGCCCCGTCCAAAAACATGCCATAGTCTTTGCTGCTGGAGAAAACAGCCATGTTATGTTCCAGAGCCACCATATTTTTACATGTTAATTATTTACCTATAGTTTTCTCTGCATAAAAATCATGTATTTTAAGTCTGAAAAATGTCACACTTCACATTTAAGCGAACAGTTCTCTCCTCTTTTCCTATTTAAACTCTATCTACCATTTGGTGGCGGTTTAGTGGTTAAATATTTTTGGTTCAAAACTTAAGGTCTGTGTCTATTGTAGTAACGTTAAGTCAGTCTGGCTAAAAAGGTATTTGCTAAAGAATTAACTACTAAAGCAATACTATTGGTTTTGACTATAACTCTATAACTGAAACGTTTAGCAACCACCAACAGACCTTTAAAAAATTCATTGGAGATCTTTTGCACCAGAGACTTTTATTACATTTTCCTGTTCAGAAACTTAAGGAGACTCGACTGGAGACTGAATAAACATCAGTTAAACAAGGGCCAGGATATTAAAACGATGAACACACTATTGCTTAATGTTCCGAAAGGCTCGTGTAGGAGTTTTTGACCAACCAGCGTCTTTGTGTAAATTGTGAATTCTTGCATTGCTACACTATTGGATGGACCTTTTATATCCGCAAAATATCACTAAATTGACCGCTTGCTGTTAACAATTTATACTAGCCTTGTCTATCGAATACAGAGTGCGTATTAATCAACAGAAATGACAGTGCTTACACGGCCGCACGCCACAATTTTTTACCCACGAAAATTCTTTGAGGCTTATTTATGACCACGTGATGTCTCTATGCTGGCGGTGGAGATCAGATGCATGCTTGATATCAGGTATTATATTGTTAATACAAATTTCAATTCTGATGTAATTAATGTGTTCCAGACAGAAATAAAAACAGTAATGATCATATTAAAAATGAAAATGTACACGATATAATCTGTTTATTCATTTTTTTGCAGAAAATATAAGTTCCTCGTTATTGCCTGCGACTTTAGAACTTACACGATAAATACAACGTGGTCGAATGATTTTTGACTAGTTCAAAATGTGGTCTGAGTTTAGATAGATTTTGTACTTGTAGGCTATTTAATGCTCACCGCAGAGATGGATGTTAATACCAGATGTAACCAGGGTCATTGTTGCATTCTGGGATGTCAAAGTGTGTCCTCAATTCCCATTTACTGGAGACAGGCTAAAAATGTCCTAGATCCGTCAGCCGTTGTGTTTCAGACAGAAGCCTGCTAACTCATGAGGCTAATATTTTAGTAAGTGTGAAGGCTAGGAATGAAGACTTGATAATACCGGTTGATGTAATGCACTTCTTTTGTCTTGGCCAGGAACTGAGGCCTTGATCGCAAAAGCTCTGATTACTGACACGCTCAACCTGTCTTTTTATATACAGCATCAGCATTTATCAGATGCATAATGTGCCAGATCAGAGTGTGAACAGTCAATGCAGGTTATAAAATGAGAATGTTAGACCTTTCCGTTTTACTATGGGAAAAAATGCTTGTTTCCTATAACTAAATCACGAAAAGACCTTTGGGAAATGTGAGTTTGGGTCCTGTATAGCAGGCAGTTATTTTCTCTCATACGCCTATGGCATGTTGTTGTATTATTTTGACAGTTTTATCCACATAATCATGGCAAATGTGCATGTCTGTCTGCCTGTATGAAATATGGTTTGATTTAGCGGCTCATATTTTTTACTGCTTGGTCCCAAGGCACAGCTCTCTCATTCCAGCATGTTTTTGATTTTATGTCGAATAAAAAATATGCATAAACGGTATTATGACATTCATGCAGAAACAACAATGTGCAACAAATTTAATCAGTGCGATACACAAAGTCGAGCAGATTTCTTGACTTTCTCATGTTATTGAAGATCCCATCAGGCCGTTTTCAGCTGTCATTAATGTTCGTGGCGCTGCCAAAGACGTCCTCCAGAAAGAGCGAGTAGTTGATGGTTTTAACTGCAGGGTCTGCAGCGTCTCCTCTCCAGTCTACGTCAAACTGGAAACAACAGCAAGACGGGGTTTGAGAAACAGTTCACAGAGAGCACATATGTTTAGCTGGCACTCTCATTTCATGTCTCTGCAAATTAAGGTGAACCGAGACATAGATTTATCAGGCCGGATTGTCTTTAGCACATGGTAAATGTCTTGTACTTGCTATTTAAAAATGTATGACAAATGTTTAACGACTTTGCGTGGTTCAGTAAATCACACACATAATCATCTTTTTAAAGGAATTGCTGCAGATAAGATATTTTATGGCTCAATATGTTAAGGTGACCAGATTTCTCAAATAAAACTGGGAACATTTTTAGTTTAACAGTCTATATATCACTGAAATATCCAATGTTATTATCTTTGAGTTCAAAAAGAGGGACAGTTTTCACATGTAGAACTGTGATGAGTTATTGTATGCTATACTCATACTGCTATAAATTAGTACACACTTACGAACTGTAAAAACTGTTCAGAGTAAAGGTCCTTGCGCACCGAGTCCGAAATGTTCATATGTGTTTGTGTGTATTTATCATCCAAATCATGCACACAGTCAGGTGCATCCAAAAACCTCTCAAAATGCATGCTATGGATGTGAAAAATGCAGAAAATCAAACCCGATGCAAATGTTTTTGAGTGACAAAAGTTTCCAGAGGCAGTGTGTAA
>JAUMHR010000056.1:13098615-13115697 GCA_032361145.1 Enteromius fasciolatus
ACTTGACGGTAACTTGCTTTTCTTAAACTAATGTTTGTTGAAGGACAATGTTAACCAAACCTTAAAAAAATACCTCTTAATTAAACAGACAAACAAAAAACTGTACAAAGTACAAAAATGACTAAAATGTAAAATAAATAAATTAAAGCTAAATGAGAAAATTAAAATGTTTTATTGATTTTAAATTGAATTTAAAATGACAACAGAATGACTAAAATTCGAAATAAACCCGCAATAGAAAGCTAAATGTAATTCAAAATATAAATAAATATTTTACTATAATATAAGTACTCTCCTATAAATAAAACTAAATTAACTCCAGATCAGTGGCGGTTCTACACTAAATTGCTCCCTGGGTGAGACTCCCTCCTGGCAAAACCGCTTAGCTGCACAGATTATTATTTTTCCTCCAAGTTCGTGTGGCGCCCCCCACGTGACAAGAAAAAATTGCGCCCCGGGCGGCCGCCCTGTCCGCCCGTGCCTAAAATCGCCACTGCTCCAGATAATAGATAGCATATTAGGCACCAAAGGAAACAAAAGTCATCCTGTGACATATGTAACACATAGCAAGTATACATACTTTTCATGCACAGAGCGTCACATAGTTTTTTGGTCTTGTTCTTTCTTTCATACTGAGAAGTATTTGATAAATGCAGGGCAATTCACCATTGTACTGGCTGCTAAATTAGGTTCAGTGAGGGCCACAGGAAATGGCTGGAAACTGGCAAATTTAGCGGTCAATAAACACAGAAATGAGCTATGAGAAGTGAGCGAGCAAAGCAAGAAACACAGAATCACACAGCCTGCCTTGCCTCTTATAGATCCATTTTAGAATCGCTGTGTATGGTCTTTCAAGCCTTGATTACATAGAAAAGACAGCGGTAAGGAACTATACAGACAAATCGACCGCTATCTCCCCCTGCTGGTTTGTTAAGACCCAGCACAACTGGAAGGCTTTTCATTGTGAGTCAGTGAGCAGATGGTTCTGCTTAGGCTCCAAGGAGGCATGCTAAATTACTGCGCTGTAATAAAAGCTCCACTTCAGAGTAGCTGTTGAGTGGGTTTTTCCCAAGGCTGATTTACTTGAGATGAGGCTTGGAGGTCCTCAAAGCTTGTGGGGCCCACAGGTTACAAGGGCCTGGACCCTGACACAAACACTCTTATGTACATGTGGCCACTTTAGCAAAAGACAAAGAATGACGTCTCAAAATATGTGTTTGATGATTGAAGAAATGGACTGTTTTTTTGATTGTCATCATCAGGCCTCTTTCTAAACTCACCTTCACAGTGACATCTGGAAGCACAGCAGGGGCGGGGTTTTCTCTCCAGTTGATACTGGAGAGGAAGGCGTGATAGTCAATCTTCTCAGACTCGTTTTGAAACCTAGATGTGAACATGAGAGAAGCAGAAAATAATGAAGAAATGTTTCTTGAATAATAAATGGGTATTTTGCTCTGTTGACCCTACCTTTCAAGGAGGGCTTGTTGCAGGTCATCAGACACGGGTAGTCGGAAGATTTTAAAGATGATCTTCGCCTCTTTAGAAGAGAGGTGTCCAGACCTACAGCACCATTTGAGTCAACAGATTGAAGAATGAGTAATTCACGTCAACATATTCTGTAACTGAAGTAATAAACCCATAACTTTTGAATGATATATATTATAAAATACATTGGAAATTAATTTATTAAAAACAAATATGATATATAATTTTCTTATGGAGTTGATAATAGACAGCTGCAGACATTCCTGGTTTATTATTTTCAGAACATCGTAAAGTAACTAAACTTTCCACAGGGCCACATAAACAGGACAAGCATGTTGACCTGTCGGCATTCTTCCTCATCTATTTCCCCTGCCTGCAACATGCCACAGGTCTTCATCTGTTTCCAATGCTTCACTCGAACCGCTGGAACTAATCGTACCCCCTCAATCTAAAGCAGATTGATGGTTATTCTACCTCACCGTGATTGTTAGTGGTCCAAATCAGTGCCTGCGTGACTCTGAATAACTGAGATAGGGTGTCCTTTACGAAACAACGGGGGAATGATTTTGTGGTTCTATATGAATGCATGTTTATGTCAATGTTGATTTGTTATTGCAAACATTTGGTCACATGCATACTGCGACAGGGTGCTTACAAGTAGACTGAAGGAAAGAGGAGAAAATATATTGTCTTGCAAAAGTATTCAAATCCCTTCTTATTCTTCATGTTTTGTTATGTTGCAGCCTTATGTTAAACTACTTTAAATTAGTTTTTGTCACATGAATCTACACTCCATACAACAAATAACATGTTTTTAACATATTTGCAAATTTCCTAAAGAATAAAAAAAAACTTCAGCCAAAACTGATCAACTGATGGAGGAGGGCTTTGGTTAGAGTGTAGAGTGGTGGCCAAGAAGCTGATGGTCACTCTAGTAGTCATGGTGATATGTGTGGACACCTACAGAAGGGCAAACATCACTACAACCCTCAACAACAACACTACAACACTATTTGGGCTTTAGGGCGGTGTGGCCAAACTTAATACTCTCTTCAGTGAAGAAGCATGAAAACACACTTGGTATTTGTAAAAAAGCACCTAAAGGACCCTTAGACTGTGAGAAACAAGATTCCCTGGTCTGATAAAGCTCAATTCTAAGCATCATGTTTGAAGGAAACCAGCTCTGCTTATCACCTGCAGGGTGCCATCTCAAAAGTAAAGTGTGTTGGTAGCAGTTTCATGCTGTGGGGCTGTTTTACAGTGGCAGGGACTGAGGGACTCATCAGAGTAGAAGAAAAGCTTAATGCACCATAATATTGAGCCTTAAAAACAACCCAGTCCAAAGCATTCAGAACCTCAGACTGGGCAGAAGGTTCACCTTCCAACAGGATAATGAACCCTAAACACACCGCAAGAGTGGCTGATAGACAACTCTGTGAATGTCCTTGAGTGGCCCAGCCACAGCCTGGGATTGACCCCAATCAAACATTTCTGGAAAAACCATAAAATGTGCAACTGCCCACGTCCAACTTGACAGAGCTTGAGAAGAGTGGCAGATAATTGCCAAATGGTGACATGCAAAGCTTGTCGCATCATACCCAAAAATAGTTGTAAAGGTGCTTCAGCTTACTTATATAATACTTATGCAATGTACTTATTTCAGTTTTTTTAAGTGATTTAAAGCAATTTTGCATAAGACTGCAACATAACAAAATGTGGAAAAAATTAAGGAGTTTAAATACTTTCGCAAGGCACTGTATATATTATGTTTAAATACGGCAGTGTCCAAATGTCTATGACCATATTTGAGAAATCTGAAAACATGTAAACTAAATCAATATTATACAGCAAAACGTATATTAAATAGTAGCAAAATGTTTGATATTATTTTATTTCCTTTCCAAGACGAACTGAACGCACGAAAAATTGATGCCACTTTGAAACTAAACATAAGAAGCAAATTCTAAAAGTGAAATTTATGAGGCTACTCACAATTTTTTTTTAACATTTGTATTGACAGCCCTATGTGCACAATTAATTAAATATAAGAAAATCCATTTTAAAAAGTAAGATTTGAGAAAGAAAGTGAACCCTGCTTGAGTGCTACCTGTCCCGGTCCTCATGTGTGAAAGCTCGAATCATATCTGTGAAGTTTTCAAAGTTCTTCTTCTTTAGCTGATCCTGAGCCACAGCAAGCATGAGGCCCAAGTCCACCTCTGGTTGTTCCCGTGATGAATAATTGCGACCCAGCGTAAGGATCTCGTGTTCAGAAAGCTGAATGTCCATTTCAGCCAACAGAGTCCTGTGAAGAACACAATGTTTGTGTACTGTCAAACTTGTGCAGCTGGTCCTTATTTGGTCATGAGCTGGACATAAGCTGGTTGTGAGCTGGTCCTGAGCAGAAGCTGGTTGCTTAGGAACAGTTTAGGACCAGCACTTGACCATCTAAGGACCATCTTAAACCAGCTCACACCAGCTGCCATGCTACAAAACATACTTAAACACCAGCATAGGCTGTTATTTTTTCAAAAGGGCTTTTACTGCTTTTATTTGACAGTATGTATTTATGGCACAACTGTGATGTGCATGTTAGGAATTAGACAGTTTGTTTCTTATACAGTGTAGTATAACTAAGCACAGCAACCAAAAGAACTCCAAGTTTGGTCCCAAATCAACTACAACTGCGACAGAACACTGTGCCAGTCAATTCTATTTCTGTTGGTAATCCCACCCACAATAAAATCTCAAATTCATTGAGTTCAAGCCAAAACTGCACTCAAAATAAATTATATGGCAGCCTAGAACAAGGTGTTACGTACCTTTTATTTGTGTATTTTTGGCTGCCTTCTTACCTAAATGACTCATATGGAATGAGGCCAGTGCTGCTTGGGTCACTCATGGTGAAGAACTGTTTTACTTTCTTTTGCTCTTCCTCACTGATGAATTTTACCTTGCTAATGATGGTGCCGATGTTGGCCTTGGGGAACTAAGTAATTGAGAAACATAAGTGAAGTGAAGTTTCTGTGTAAAACTATTTAAATAAAAAAAGAAAAGACTTTATGATTTGTGTGTTACCTCATCTGCATGCTGCTCCATGTAGTTGAATGTAAATTCATCAGCATCCAGCAGCTGGAAGGGCTGATTGTTCAAATCCAGCCGAGCTCCCACATATAAATCCAGAGCTGTGAAATACTCAGACATCTCGCTCTTAAACAGCTCCTGTCCTGGCTTCTTCACTCGACCTCTCTTTAAAAACTTACCCCCAATCACACCTTAAACACAAGAACAATGGGATAAAATTATGTATGATCTTAATTATGTTTTTATGTGATCTGAATTGAAAGAACCAGGACAGCAGTACCTGAGTTTCTCTGAGGAGGTTCAAAGACTGCTATGGTGTCATCACTGAGGTAGACGTATATTATAAAAACACGTTCCTTGTCGATGGGACTGTCTGTCAGCATTTTCGACACAAATCTCAATACATTGCTTACCAGACCTTGCCTAAAGTTAAGAAAAAAAGTTGAATTAATCATCTGGCTGAAGATTGTTTTGTTACAGTACACAAGAATTATATGACACATTTTATCATTGATTTGACATTTTAAAACACCCAAACAATGCAATAGAGTTCGATAATTAAAATGGTTATTTTGAAGAGAACCTAAAACATTCTGTAATCATTTTCTGCCTCCAAAGATGTTCCCAACCTCTATGACTTTCCTTCTTTTTCAGAATTTGTGCACAAATCAGCATAAAATAATGATTTCTGAAAGATCATGTGGCACTGCAGACAAGTAAGGGCGGCTGAAAATTGCATCTTGAGACAGCCTCGTAAACTGAAAAGACCAAATTGCAAATTGAACACTTGTGCCAAGTTTTATTATATGCTCACTATACTAATGGACTCTCTAACTTTGCTAGAAAGTTGGACGATCTGTTCTTTTTCCAACTTACAGTGACTGTTCTTTAAATATTTAGTTCACTAGGCTGACAAGATCAGGATGGGTCTAGCTTCCTTACATTCAGGTTGCTTCCTTGCTTATTCAGTGTGTGTTTAGTCCTGTCACTTAGCCGCTTTGAGGTTATAAAAGAACCCTTCACTTAGAAGAGCGTTCTTTTCCCTTCAAACTCTAAGCCTGCAAGTGTCTTACATTGTATTGTCCAAAGCAAATTGAGCGAGACAGCAATTTGCAGCGTGAGACTGGTTCTGGGATTATATTAGGAAGCAAAGCACTGTGAAAACAATGTATAATAATAAACAGACTTGAAAAAGTGTGTTTTACATCGGAAATCTGGTGAGATTGCAATTGAGCTTCTGATTATTTATAAAAGCCATGTGCTTCACTGCAAAGAGCTGCACTTAACTGATGAAGGATGACTTTAGTAGGACTGACAAGGGTCTAATGTCTTCTGTCAAAATGATCAGAAACTCAGTAAGGGCCTGACATGTTTTGATCTAATATTAATGGTTTTAAATGAAAGGGAAGCATATACTCAGGATGTCCTATGGGAGATTAGCTCTGCTGGTTACCTGTCTTTTTCCATAAGCTTCTTGAAATCCTTCTGTGGAGGTTTAGGCAGCAAACCCTGACAGGAGCACAGCGAGTCTTCCTCAGATCCAAATCCAGTGTAAGGTGGCACCTGTCTGGCTGTTTTAGAAGGGCGCGAGGCCTGGTATGAGACAGGTGTGAAGTCCTCTGTGTAGCCACATAGGAAGAAAACACATTTCAGCAAACATATGCATGGAAAACCGCAAGTGAGGCCAGACAGGTGGTTGCATTTACACATATAAATTCAATCCACAACCTCTTAACCTCTGAGAAACGGACAAGTGCTTCATCAGAGCATGTGTCAAACCGGCTCCATTAGGCTCATGTGTAACTAATGCTATGGTCTCTTCAGCCGGTAAAACGCCACAGCACACAGATGCACGCGCACCCGTATTGTGTTACCACTGCCATGGAGCTTGTGTGATTCTCATGTCCGGGCTTTTGAAGATAAAGAGGCCAAGCTGATCATTGCTCATATCTGCTGTCCAAAAACTGAGTCACCTTGAGGTGTCAATCGGTTCTGCTCCTTCAGTCTTCTGTTGTTCAGTGCGTGTTATTCAGACAGTTATTCACAGAGATGAAAGCACACAAGGGAGCATTAGGCTCTCATAGAGATGTGAGATTTACGACAGGAAGACTTTGAAAATAATGAACAGCTTGTCAGACCACACAGATGCGATGTGTAATGTGAATGAGGGGTTGGGGTATGTAACTTTTCAGCTTACTACAACAACCAGTAGAGCATAAGATTGTACATAATGTAAAGAGTTTGTTTATAGCAATATATATATATATATATATATATATATATATATATATGTGTGTTTATATATATGACTTCATTACATAGTTCTAAAGTCACAGGTGAAACTCAATACTGACATCATGTGGTCATTAGTAGTGGTGCCAAACTCCTCCCTCCAATTTTTTTTAACCACATATAATAATAATAATATATATATATATATATATATATATATATATATATCTTCTGTTCTATTTTAGATTATAAAAATACAAATAATTTACTAATAGTAAAACATAAACAATAAGACTTTTTCCTGGAATCAAAACTGTTTTCCTTCACATATTAATCAAATACCATGTTACCACCTATAAAAACAAATACTACTGCCTCCCCTTCAGTTAGGATGTAACTCACCAATACCATATTTAGAGCGATAATACTCTTTAGTGAAGTCGTCACAGTCACATATCAACATCCTACGACCCCACACATTAATGACGCCTCCAATGGTCAGGTCACAATCTTTGTAGAATTCTTCTTCTACTGCTCCAGTCTGTAAAATGACAAAATAATACATTAAATCTGAAAAACAAAAACTGGCAACTGAAGATAGTAATTACCGGCAATAAACAATTGCTATAAAGCATTTTGTAGTCAGTACTTACTCTGAGGCTATCCAAAATGTAGCGTCCTCCTTGTCCGACTGGTCCGAATACATTGAGGACTGTGCGGTCTGTTATTTCTCCAGGCTGACGTTTGGGAATAGGAGCATGCTGTTTGACATAATCAAGAGGAAAATAATTGGAATTTTTTATAACTTGAAGGACAAGTGAAATTTACTAATGGGTTTATAATAAGTTTTTCACTGGGGGACTCCCTCAAAACCTTTTTTAAATGACATTTAATGAAAGGCAACAGAATGAGTGACAAGACTACATGACAACAGAAAAAAACCCTTAAACAAATCTTTCTTCTTTCATAATGAATTTAGACTGCGAAACAAGCAGGGAGGAAACTGAAAAGTGCTTTAGGGAAGTTGGATGTTCTTTCAGCCCTGTCAGTCTGGATAAAAGCTTGGCATGGAGGATGGAGAAATTTGTCCAAGCAAAAGAGTTGAGTGGAACTGATAACCACTAAACTGGATTGAACAGTAAGCATTTCATTTTAGATTTTTCAAACATATTCACTGAAGCCTTCACCTCTGCATTTATTTGATTAAAATACAGTAAAAACTGTAATATTGCAAAAAATTATAACAATATGAAAAGAACTATATTTGAATATATTTTTTTATGTGATAGCAAAACACAATTAAGTGCTCATTAAACATTTCTTCTTATTATCAAGGTCAGTAAATATATGTTAATATATATTTTTAGCAGTGCTGTTTTTAACTGACCTTGGGGAGCCTGCCCCTGTGTAGAAATTTAGGGACAGCATCTCGACCAGAGTTTGGAAGGACAACTTCGTAAATTTCCATTGTGTCATCTGCCAGGAAGTAATGCAAGATCAGCTCTCTGCGGACTCCAAACTTGCTCTCAGTATCATCCCAGTAGCAGTAGAAGCGCAGGACTTTCCGGTCGTGTTCCAAAAACTGCTTCAAGCTATCTATTCTTTCATACGGCCGCAGTGGCTTCATGTTCTCCTCCATCTGTGAGAGGGAAAGAAACAGTATAATACTGAAGTACTGCTATTTAGACACACGGTGCTTTCTTACCCCTTGTCGATGCGTGGTATAGGGATCTGTTGGAGTGGAAGCAGCGGGGTTTAGGCGCACCCCCATTTTTATCAAGAAGTTGCGTGTGAAGGGGTCACAGTCCGTAATCATAAAGGTTCTGTTATAGAACAATATTTCCTGGTTGATGTTAAAATGGTGCACAGTATAGAAGCAATCATCTTTAGGAGCTGGGAGAGGAATGCGGTGCCTTCGAATCAGGGTTCCTACATAGGAGAAGAACAAAGGGATTTAAACAGGATGTTTTTATTGGTTGGTCAATAATGCTATGCCGAATGCTATACTTTTGATTCTTATGGTTTACCCTGTGGGATCCCACTGTTTTTGAGCTCTGGCTCCACTACTTGTATGGTGTCATCCTCCAAATATAAGTAGATCTTGCACTTTCGCACTCTGTATTTTTCTTCCCTCCTCTGAGGTACAGCTTCTTGGAAATAAGCATCAAAACAGAGGACCTTCAGGTAAGAAAATAGAGTGGAAAAAATGAATACACCGCACAGCAGCTAAAAATGTTTCCATTATGTTTTCTTGGAATAATGACAAACCTGTTTATCAAAAGCAACCCATGCCGGAGCATCGCTGCCCTCTCCCTTCGGAAAAAGTGAATACTTGGGTCTTGGGCTCTGCCCCAGGAGAAGTTCTCCTCCAATGCCTGGCTTCCCTGACCCAACCATCATGGCTACTCCATTGGAATAATCAAAATGCTGAGATTTGTGAAATTTGTCTTTTCCAAGCTAGAAAATAATGAAGAGAAAATTTTCATAATTTAGTAAAGATCATTTAAACTTTATTTTATGTGTTTTTGGTTTTCTTTCCAAGTAATTATTGGATTACAAACAGAATGAACTTCAACACTTTCGACGTTGTAGGCAGCAACAATTAAATGAATGAACTAAGTTAACTAAATAGTAGAGTAGATACCACACACACTTGACGCAATTTTCAGGTAAAGTGAGCAAACAGATAACGTTAAGTTACTAACATAGCTAGCAATACTTCAACAGCCCTTTATTTTCAGTTAAGTTATTTTAAGACAAAACATTTATAAAAATCCTTTTGGCATCACTTACATTTCTATTGACCGAATTTCCAGGCAACATTGGTAGCGCCATTATTAGTAGCTAAAGATAATGTAGGATTTGTTCAGTGCAGGACGACCCCGGACTTGCTCAGGACCGGTTGCCAAGATATCTTGTTTGCAAATATCATTGCTAGGCAACAAAACACAGATCACGTGACAGTAAGACATCGTTTAAAAGACTTAAATCATATTTCAGGTATATCAATACGTTTTTTTGTTCTGTTCTCCATTTTTGAAAACGCGTAACTTACAAATATTTTGTGATATTATAAATTCTTATTTAAAAAACAAAATCTTAGAAATATACTTACCCTGTAAATTAAAAGAGGTCCATGCTTTAGTCTACTATTAATTATATAAAGATGTTAAGTTTCGAGTTGCCTGATATTTAACAAACAAGCAACGAAAACAACAAAAAAACTCAAATACAACATAACCAGAAAAACAATATTTTATCATTTTCACAAACATATTATTGGTGGGTTATTCTGTAAAAACCACAAACACTCAATACATGCTTCTGGACAAATAAATATTAAGGAAATGATACTACTAACTAACTACTGAAAATACAATAAGAAACACTTCAGTTGTGTATGTAACAGACCTCATGTTTATGTCTTACTGATTAAGACTAGGCAAAATAATATTAAACATAACATCATAAAACCACACCAACAATTTTCTACAAAGTTCTTGGCACAATATCTCTCTCTTTATCATGATAATTAAGCTATGTACAGTTAAGAACAGCATTATATTTGGAACAACGGTTCAGCAAATGTCCATTGCACTGACTTCTTCAGACAATACATCAAGTTTCAGTGTTGTATCGCTGTGATTCCGACATAAGGGAGAATATTAATGTGCAAACAACTTATATCAGTGGCAATACAGTAGATCCAGGTTTTGTTTAGGATGCCAGTCCCAGCAGAAATCCTCCAACAAATCCACCTGAGATAACAATATTCCTCTTCACAAATTCTGTCGTCTGTAAGAAAAATACAACATTTATGTACAGAATGTAGGATAAGTAAAAACATTCTAAAGTGTTACGAGCACACATTAAATAACACAAAATGCTTTACAGAACTATGGGAGCTCAAATAGATAGGAGACTATTAAGTTATGACGAATGTATGAAAAAAAATACCTACTTCTTCTATAAAGGAATTGAGCTCAGGGGCTGCTTTGTTCGCTTTTTTTTTCAAATGCTTTTTTGCTTTATTGACATCCTTTTCCACTTTCCTCCAGTCCACCTGCACATAGCCACTGTGGTTGGCAATCTGAAATAAGAAAAGTAAGATGTTTTCCCACTTAATTTGCTAAAAGTGTACTCACCCTCAGGCCATCCAATTAGTTTGAGAAACAATCACTGGAGAAAACTTGCTTAGTGGATTCTCTGCAGCGAATGGGTGCCATAAGAATGAAAAATCACAATTATTATTGTGATGTTTTATTCACTGTTTGAACTCTCTTTCGGCACCCAACAGCAGAGGATCCACTGGTAAGCAAGAAATGCAATGCTAAATTTCACATGAATGGCCTGGCAGTGACTAAGCATTTAGCAAATTTTAATGTTTGAGTATTGGCTCCGACATATGATGCCAGCGTTTTATAATACATACTTGTAGCAAAAGAAATCCCCCTCCAACGGCAGTAGCCACAATTTTTCCAACCCTCTGAAAAAGATAACCTGCGCACCTGGAGAACAAAGGACAAAGTAATGAATACATTTGCTGGTATGCATTATTTCATATATGTACTGAAGTTTGTGAATCAAATATGTAATAGCATAGGTTTCTTAATCTATATTAACACTAACCATCCTGACACTCCACCCATCATGATCTGTGAAGCCACAGAGTACTTTTCTGCAATGGGTCCTGTACTGTTCCCAAAAACACGACTCCACCATTGATGCCTCCGGGCGTAATCTGTGATGTTAACCACCTCGTATAATTCATCTTCACTCTCTGCATCTACATCTGATAATAAAGTAATTGTTATACATTAGGTAACTGTATTACAGCGTCTAAAATCACAAAGTATGGATGCAAGTGAAAATACACCCATATATATAATTCATTTGGATGTTTTGCATTGTTAAACAACTGGTATAGCCTACATATTATTAGTGTATTTTCATTTTTTAAATATTTTTAAATAACCCCTTTATAATCTGATAAAAAAAGAAACAGCACATTTCATTAGGTATGGTAATAAGGTCATTAAACCTCACCATAGTACTCTACAATGAAATATCAAACCTAAAAGCAAGGTATTACAGAGGATAGTTTGAACGTATCCACCGACATTTAGTTACAAAGACATGAAACATTAAAACAGTATGAACAGCATTTAAGGTTATCGAGATTTAGCCACATTAACGTTACATCTGTACAGCCTGCCAACATAATAATCGATCACTATGCTGCTCTAATACATTGGAAACTCTTGGAATCTCGTTGCATATAACCTATTTGGTTAAATAAACACGTTGGCAATCGGGGCTATTTATTCAAATGTTTGGTTGGCCAATTTATTTACCTTCACCGCGATCCGCCATTTTATGAGGCTCCATTCACAGTGCTAGAAACCGCTGCAGCTCTGCGCAATAACTTACGTAATTTACGTGCGATCACTGTCAATAGACTCCTACGAACGCGTGTATCCGTTATTCACCAAATACTCTACAAATTATTTCAAGTGTGTTTTTTTATTTTACATTTTTTAAATATTGTTACCTACAATATCAGAGGTCCTTTACACATACTGCCTGAAGCTGGCTTAATAATAAATTAATTAATTAATGTAATAAGAAACATTGTATTTGTATAACAATAATACGTAAGCAAGGAAGTAAAAAGAAGAGAAAGAAAGTAATATTTTTTTCTTCTTTTTTAAATGTCTTGCTTAGTATTTTGGGCGTAGAGATATCTCTAATAACTTTAAAGAGAATAGTGGAAGAAAGAAATAAAGCAAAAAATAAAGGAGAGGAATAAGGATAGAATAAGATACACGATATAATATATATTATAGGATATGATAGAATTGAATGCTATTTATTATCTGAAAGCATTACAAACAATACTGACAACTACAAACACAATAAAACTAAATACAGTTGATAAATAACTGTAATAAAAATTACAGAAAACGAAATGAATCTGTGTATAAAAAAAGAAAAAAAAATGTTTGTATTAGAGTACATGCACCATATTCCCCCTTTACCATCTTCTCTGGAGGAATAAAAAATGATATCTCATGTAACAAACTACCTAAAAACTAGAAATCAGGCAAGGTTTTCCTTATATCCTCAAAACCCTTAGTTTTTAAACAGACAGATGCTTGAGCCAATAATGCGGTTTATATTTGTGTTACGTAATCATAATAAATACAGGTGAGCCAATCGCAGCAGGCGAAGATACGGCGTAAAGTTGAGGGGTTTGTTATTTACCCTCCCCCTTGAAAGTTTATATGAAAAAAAGGATCCCAAGACAAGGCCGATCACGTGGTCCCCACCGAGCGCAGCTATTGGCCAAAACCGCAGAGAAGGCGTTCCGACGGCGGCGGCGTGGGTTCGCTTGAGTGACACAATTATAACAAGTTTGAGCTGGCGACTAGGGGGAAGTTTGAGATATTACTAAATAAAAATTTTTCGTTAAATCCTGCATTGCTCGTTCTGCATGCATTTTGGTGTACCTGCTACCCGCGACTCATTTATGTCGAGGACAATGTGAAAAAGGGGGTGTTCAGAGGAAATTATTTTCCGTCTATTCTTTTTTTGCGTTTACATCTACGCAAAAAGGTGCTCGGCTTGCGGTGCGTAAATAATTTCGCTGGAGTTTTTTGTCTATGAAATCGTGCGGAGTGTCAGTGGCCGCTGTAGCTCGCGCTGCTGCTGCTGCTGCTGGTGATGGTGATGAGGAAAAGAAAATGGCGGCGGGAAAAGCGAGTGAAACCGAGGAGGACTTTCCGAAGCTTACGCCGCAAGAAAGAGAGCGCTTAGCCAGCATAGACAGGTCAGTTAAAGCCCCTTTACTTGCACCGATGACCCTCCGTGCAATTTTACGAGCCTTCCCCGCATGTTAAAGCGGTGCAAATGAATGCGGTGCAGGTAAAGTAACACGGAACCGCCTGTGTTGTCCTCTATTTGCAGCACACTGTTTGGATTTCAGAGGCTTCATGAAGATGGCGCCAGAACGAAGGCCTTGCTGTTAAAGGTATGAGTATATGACACTGATGGAGGTCTGGAGCCAGATAGCCATAACTCTGCAAATCATATCTGCAAATATACTTTTATTGCACAGAGAAATGCCTTATATTTGTACTCGCAATGACACTCAAGGGGGTCTGTATAGACATGAATTATATACTTTATTAATCAGCAGCAAAACACAGTCAGAATAATGCACAGAGATAAACATTGCATCGTACAGAACAGTGCAGTGTGTGACAGTTTTAATAATGGAAACACATTATATATCCTATAAAATGCAAAAAGACGCACGGCATTACGTTCAAATTGTACTGTGCAGTAATGATATTTACTTAAAACGTTATATTAAAAGTTTGATATAGCACATATAACTTCATCCGTATATATACTTAGTTAAAGCAATAAATGGCACATGTGCGTGATTGTTTATCGTCGCAGATTGAAGCTGACGTTATATTATCGCCCAGCTATAATCTGCTAAATGCGTCTGTATGGAGATATTGTAAATATTAACTTTTCATTAAACTTATGTGAGTATCGTGAAAAGTGCTACACCAGTGAAACGTACCTGATTTAGGTTGCACAATGCATGTCAGTGATGCGATGGGGATCTGTAACGTTAGTTGCTCGTTGTTTTCTAGCTTTAAAAGTTATCATACTGTATGTTATATTAGTTTGGGTGCTGGCTAAGTTGAGCTCTTGCGGATGTAAACCGCGATGAGACTTCATTTTGTGAAGTAAACATATTTTGTATTGGTAAAACCATTTTCGCTACTTGTGACCTCGTTCACCCATTGTCAGTGCGACTCTAATGAAGTGTTGAGGGTGATGTGAGGGTGTTGTTTTTATTCGTTTGCCATCATTTGAATATCAGTTAAGCAGTCAAAGGTTGTTTGCTTTAATGAATTATCTTAATTATAGTGTATTAAAGTATTTTTTTTATTATCGAGCCAAAAGGTGCACATGTCCTATCATGATAAACCCTCTTAGTGTATAAGTTCAGCTAGCCAAGCTGTTCATACTCGGTTAGGCCAAAGTTGTGAATTTTTGAGCTTATTTCGCCGATTTAAGAGCAGACTGTAGGTTATTTCAGTGTTTCAATATGAACTTGGAAGGTTAAAGCTCTGATCTCCGTGATTTTTTCATAGCAGTGGCTACATGTTAGCTGGTTAGCATGATGCTAACCTGTAACTGCATGCGAGGAAAGTCATTTGAACGCTATTGGCTCTTTTCAGTCCTATCTCAACATCCAGGCTTTCAGTAAATCAGCAATCAAGTTGCTTATGAGAACTTGTCTGAGGTTTAACATTGCATTTTGCAGATTTGAGTACTTCTGAATGAGGTTTGTCATTATGGTCAAGCAAGTTGACTTTGCCTTTGCAAGCAGCATTTGATGCAGTATGTCAGAGCAGGATATTTTGCGTCACTTGATTTGTTTTAAGTACTTTTGTTTTAATGTATATTATTTATATATTTGTTGTTTATAACATACTGAACGCATATATTTGTGTTTTTAAAAAAGTCATTATATTGCAGGACACATGAAGTAAACATGAACTGCAGTAAATTGATAAAGATAAAACATTAAAAAAAGTCCTTGTAACTGAAAAAGTTTATATTATTATTATTATTATTATTAATATTTTTAAGTCTAAAGTAAAAATGCAATCTTGTAGACAAAACTATACTGTAATAATAATTGTATTGATAGCTTGGAATTATTGTTCATAGACATTTGCCACAAAAAATGGCAGAATTAATGAGTATTAAAAAATGATTGTTCATACCATGAATGATCATTTTTTTAAAAGGTTTAATAATTGCTCTAAAGGCACTTTCACATCAAGACAGATAAGTACCGGTATATTTGCATCCACGCCAACATACAACAATGTTCTAGTTATCTTTAAAGGGCATTTTTTTAGGGTTCTAATGAAACGAACATCATTGGTGTGGATGCTATAGTTATAGTTTACGTAATTGTTTTAGAGTATGAATGGGCTTAACAGTGCTAGATAGACAGTGGAGATAGACAAGTAGAATGTTTAGTTACCATCTGTGCTAGGGGCCAGACATTTTGAGGCTGTGGTGGCTCTGACAAGGATGGGAAGATTCATTTGGAAATAGTTGTGCAGATCCCTCTATCGCTCTGCTCAGTGCTGTTGTGTTGTCGGTGAGCATTGCTTGCTGTCTGTCTGCCGGCTACTGTGCAACTCTTCTCACAAACTAGCCATGTCTGTCAAAACGTTCAGTGTCACAGATACAGCCAGCACCTCTTAAAAGGCCTTGTGAACACAGCAGTTAAATGAGCATTTTAGTTTAGTTAGATCATGTATTAACTTGTTTAGCACTGATTATATTGAAGTTCTTTTGATTCCTAGATATTGTCTAAAAAGAAAATGTTCATGCAAGATATTTTACAGTATGTAATTATTTTTTAAATAAACAGTTCTCACATAGATTGAGCTTTGCAAACAAGAACTGATTAATCAGTATATCAAAATTTGCATTTGTATGTGTTGCAATTTCATATTCTGCTTGTTTTAAATTTAAAACACCAAGTAAAATATTTCAAAACAAAGAGACGAGAAAACAGTAAAAACCTCAGTGTTGTTCTGAACTTCTTGTGTCAAAGAAAATAACCTTTTTTGTGACCTTCAGCTCTGTTCAACTTGGGTGACCTTGAAGGTGTATCAGAGCTTTAAAGAGTACTGAAAGGACAAGCAAACAAGACTACTGGTTGGATATTGGGTGCTGCATTAATATATTTACAAAGATGGGTCCTTCTGTACTTCAGAGCTGTTTCGTTAAGAGCAGTTAAGAGATCTTTAATGATGAATTAGTTACTAATTTGCTGTGTTCAATTTTCAAGATCGTTTTATATATTTAATTAAATGTGATTACTGTTAAACTTTGTAAATGCATTAATTTCCGTAACCGTTCACAAGTGCAAGGTTCTTACATATATTTATTTGTCCGTTATTTTCAGCAGGGCTGCATTTATTTGATGGAAACTGCATTAATTATAATAATCAATCAAAACAGTCGATCTGCTCAATAGTTTTTTTTTAGGTTTTATGCAAATTTGAAATAAAAAATATTTTGCAATGTTATACTAGTCTTTACTGTCACGTTTAGTCAATTTAAAAAAACACAACACAAACACTTTTTTTGAAAATAGGTTCAGTTTTGAACTTCCCTGGATTTAAATAGGTGAGCTTAGGCTAAAAATTAGGCTAAAAATATTTCATAATGCTT
>JAUMHR010000056.1:13126921-13189078 GCA_032361145.1 Enteromius fasciolatus
TGCTCCTATAGCGTTTAAAACAGGACATAATAGTGTACTATTTTTACACACTAGAGGCTTTTAAATGACCTGTGTAGACAAAATATGTATGTTAGAGAACAAATGTATGATTAATGTTGGTATCTTTAAAATCGGTCCATCAGAAAAGCAGTTCTAGGCTATGAAATAGTTTTTGCTGTTTGATTACATAAAAGTCCTCTTATATAAAAGTGTTTTTGTGTTTTGCTTTGGTACCGAGAATCGTGGATTTTCACTAGTATTGGTACCGAATACTGAAATTTTGGTACCGTGACAACACTACTTTGAGGGGTTGGCATCATCTCTTTCCAGGTCATCTCAGATCATTTAAGTGTTGTATCCAGACTGAAGCTTGTGTAGTTCCTAGTTATCCTGTAGCAGAAACAGAGAAAGAATTAGATACATCATTAGCATAGCTGCTGTTCCATCCAAGCTAAAATTATTTCTTCAACCCAAGCTAAGCAATAATAATGTACGTTTGATCAGATATAACTGCAGTACAGATTATGAGATGCATTATGTGAAGGCTTGGCTAAAAGATATTTAATCTAGATTTAAACACAGAGAGAGTGTCTTAACACTGAATTTTATCAGGAAGGCTATTCCAGAGTTAGAGGCGATTCGTTTAGTGAACTATTCTAGGTACAACCAAAAGTCAAGAGTTTTGTGACCTGAGCGAGCGGGTTGTATTGTAGCGTGGTAAAATAGAGATAATGTGGTCATTTTCTTGACCTGGTAAGAACTCTAGCCGCTGCATTTTGTACAACCTGTAGCTTGTTTATTGAAGATGCAGGACATGAATGAAGTAGTTTTTCTGCATCAGAAACAGGTAATATGTTTTGTAGCTTAGCAATGTTTCTAAGATGGCAGAATTATGTTTTTGTAACATGGAAAATGTGATTTTCAAAAAAAAAGGGGGCTGTCCAATATAACACCCAGATTTTTGTCTGTCGAGGTACAGCCGTCTAGTTGGAAATTGTAATCCACAAGATTCTGTGTACGTTTTTTTTTTTTTTTGTTGTTTTTTTTTGGTTCAATAATATCTCTTATTTTTGTTTTGTCTTTTTTTAAATAATTTTTTATTTTTCTCTCATGTCAGACCTAGGATTGTTCTCTACCAAGACTCTGGTGGAGGCTAACCCAGAGCACCTGGTGGAGGTGAGGACTCAGTTATCTCAGCCCACTGATGAGAACTGGGATGTGACGGGAAGCAGGAAGATGTGGCGTTTTGAGAGCAGCCGGTCTCACACCACAATCTCCAGATACGCTCAGTACCAGGCCTCGTCTTTCCAGGAATCGTTGCGGGTGAGTCGTCATAATTCCCACATTAAGAAAAAAAATATGCAATCTTAATGTTTTATTAGTGGATTCAGTTTAACATAGATATTTTGTTTGGATCAAACATTTTCCACTTCTGATTGTCTGTTGGCCCTGTATTGGGGCTAGTATGTCAACAATATGCATTTCCTCCTCATGCCAAGAGGTTTTTTTTTTTGTGGGTACCATGCTATTTGGGAGGGTTTTTTTTTTTTTTTTTTTTGACAATGGTGTATTAGCACTTTCTGAAGCAATCCCAAAATGAAAATGTTTGCTCTCAGCCAGCGGTGTTGGAGAGAGACATTGATTGCTGTTGATACTGCGAAACACTTCATCATTGGTGCTTGGATTCTAATGTTTTTTTCACTTTCACTTTTTTTTTTTTATATCAGGAGGAAAATGAAAAGAAAGGGCAGAAAGACCACTCAGACACAGAATCTGCTCCATCAGAAAAGTAAGTCCATGTTTAATTAAAGTCTACATGTTTGAAACACTTTTGACAGAAGCATAGTCTGTAACTGGAGCCTGCGTTTGTTTTAGTGTGGTCCGCAGAAGAAGAGGTCCCTTTAAACACATCAAGTTTGGGACCAACATTGACTTGTCAGATGAGAAAAAGTAAGTGCTCACTGACTTTTTTTTTTTTTTTTTTCTCCTCCTAAGCATTCAAGCGCAAAACATCTAATGTGCAATATAGTTTTGGATCTGATAAGGATTTAAGGATTAGTTCACTCCAAAATTAAAATTTCCTGATAATTTACTCACCCCATGTCATGACCCCCATAACAAGATGTTAATGTCTTTCATTCTTCAGTCAAAAAGAAATGTTCCATAATTTTGTCCTCTATATACTGGAGGTTGAAGGTCCAGAATGCAGTTTCAGAGTCCCAGTCGAGTAATAAGCCTCTCATCCAGTAAAACGATCTGACATTTTGGAAGAGAGTATACTTACAGTTGTTCAAAATAATAGCAGTGTTTTTTAAAATGCGAGTAAAGCTCAGAATTCTTATAATTTTTTTTAATTTCCATTTATTGGGAACACTGCACATTATTTTTTACTTCAAAACATTAAGAAAAACGATCAATATTTTAATTACTTTACAGAAAATGGCGGAAAAAATGAAATTGGGCTGTTAAAAAAAATAGCAGTGTCTGCCTTTTTCAATACAAACTCAAATTTTTACTTCATAAACTGAGCTTTCCTGTGAATCACTAAACTAATATTTAGTTGAATAACCACTGTTTTCGAGAACTGCGTCACATCAGTGCTGCATGGAGTCAACCAACTTCTGCCACCTGTAAACAGGTATTCCAGCCACGGATGATTTGACAAGTCCTCTGTATTTCTTAGTTTTGCCTCAGAAACAGCATTTTTGATGTCACCCCACAAGTTTTCTATTGGGTTAAGGTCCGGGGATTGGGCTGGCCACTCCATAACCTTAATTTTGTTGGTCTGGAACCAAGATGCTGCTCACTTACTGGTGCGTTTGGGGTCATTGTCTTGTTGAAACACCCATTTCAAGGGCATTTTCTCTTCAGCATAAGGCAGCATGGCCTCTTCAAGTATTTTGTTATAACCAAATTGATCCATGATCCCTGGTATGCAGATAGAAGCACAACTGTGATCGAGCATCAGTAGGGTCAGTACAACAGTGTACACTCCCATTCAGCCAGATAATGAAAATGAAGCAGAATACTATTAGAATGAGTAACAATGTGAATTATCACTACAGTTTAACGCTCATGTTATTTTCCTTGTGTTTTGACCCACGTTAGATTTTCATTTGCCTAAAAATGCTTATGTAATTGAACATTGCTCATTACTTTTCTTGGTAAATGATAAATCATTCTTAGTAGAAAATTGCAGTGTGGAACAGCTTTTGATTTCTTTTCATTTATTTATAAAAGAAATGGTTACAATAATTTGTAGCAAATGTCTTTACAGTAATTCTTGATCAATTTGATGACTTGTAGGATAATTGTTACCTAGCAGATTCTGAAATAACTAATTTTAATGGGCAACTGTCCTTTTTAAAAGCAGTAATAGCCACTTGAGTTCATGAAGTGTTTTTTACCATGGTGAAAAGGCACTCAGCTTCATGTTGTGCTTAACAACCTTTGACAGTAATAAAATCACTTTAACGCATGCCTCATGTGGTTTAGTGCTTCATCAAGATGCTCTAGAGAGTTTAATTAAAGTCTGAAGGAGGGTTGTGAGTGTTAAATGGGGCTTTTCAGACCTCTTGCAGTGTTCAGACAGACTCCTAGAGTTATGATGGAACAGGGAACATGTTAGGTCACAGCATCTGACCTCTTTGCCCTGTGGCCTTGCAGGTGGAAGCTGCAGCTGGCTGAGTTGAGTAAGCTGCCTGCCTTCGTGCGGGTGGTGTCTGCAGGGAATCTGCTCAGTCATGTCGGCCACACCATTCTCGGCATGAACACAGTCCAGCTCTATATGAAGGTCCCAGGCAGCAGGACACCAGGTCAGCACATGCACATCTCGCATTTATTTACTAAGATATTGCTCAAATTCGGGATATTAATAAAAACTATTTCTTTTTCTTCATTCAGGTCATCAAGAAAATAACAACTTCTGCTCTGTGAACATTAACATCGGCCCTGGAGATTGTGAATGGTTTGCTGTTCCTGAGCCATACTGGGGTGTCATGAATGACTTCTGTGAAAAGTAAGCTCAATCAAAAATGCTTAAATTCTGCTAAAACACCCTATTTTGTGTTTTAATGTAAGTTTAGTATAAAATATGAATTTAAGCATGTTTGTAAGTCGATGTCTTACTGACTGACATATTCTTTATGCAGGAATAATATCAATTACCTAATGGGCTCCTGGTGGCCAAATCTGGAGGACTTGTATGAGGCCAGTGTTCCAGTGTATCGCTTTATCCAGCGACCAGGTGATCTTGTCTGGCTCAATAATGGCACTGTGCATTGGGTTCAGGCTATTGGCTGGTGCAACAACATCGCCTGGAATGTAGGACCACTCACTGGTAAATATATCAAGTTGCTTATTACTGATTGGACCACCAGGGGCCAAAAAAGCCATAGTAACAAAAATATGTGACACTATAGACCAGGGGTCTTTAACTAAAACTACTTGAGGGCCAGTAATGAACTCTCCTCACCAGCCAAGGTCCAAACAATTGTATATAAAAACAGTTACCAAAATTTCTGTAGTCTGTACCGATACCAGTGAAAATCCACTGTTCCTGGTACAAAAACAGGGTTATTAAAATAACACACTATTCTTATTAAAGTTAAACAAAAATAAAATGTACATAAAACAATGCTATTCTTTATTACTAAAATTGTGTTTCAGGTTTTTCCACAAGTAATAGAAGTATGAAAAACACTAAACAAATTTCACCCAAATTTCATTAATTAAAATGTCTTTCAATTAATGAAATTTAAATGCAAAATGTAAATTTTATTTTTGGTAAATAAAGGGGATTTACTGTTAAAATTTAAATTAAATATTGTGAGATTATTTCTTAAGTTGTTTTATTTTTTATTTTTTTAAACAGTAGTGGTACATTATTCTAAATCATAGTAATATATTTCTGGCACAATGTATAAACCAAACTTACTTTGACAGGTTGCCGTGAATACTTTTACATGTATGTGTGTTTAGATATGACGCTGGTTTTAAATGAAACAGTAAAACGCCTCATTGAGATGATATCTGTGCTTGTGACTGTGCTGTGTTTAATTATCTGCTCTTCCTCAGTGCATCAGTACAAGTTGGCCGTGGAACGCTACGAGTGGAACAAACTCCAGAGTGTCAAATCCATCGTTCCCATGATTCACCTCTCTTGGAACATGGCCAGGAACATCAAAGTGTCAGACCACAAACTCTTTGAGATGATCAAGTGAGTTTACTGCACCACATTTATGAGTGTGGTTTTTTTGAGAGGTTAAAATAATGAAGTTTAGCGTGACTAATGCAAGCAGATTAATTGAAGTGTTAAAAAAGGTCTGTTGTTGTTCCTCAGGTATTGTTTGTTGAGGACACTAAAGCAGTGTCAGACGTTGAGGGAGGCGCTCATAGCTGCTGGAAAAGAGCTAGTTTGGCACGGAAGGACCAAGGACGAACCTGCTCATTACTGTAGCATCTGTGAGGTGTGTATTCACCAAAGGTTCTTCAGATTTAAATTGCCTGCAATTTGTAAATAATAAACAATAGTTTATCAATGTTTGCAGTAATTCTTTTAAATGCATGGGGGGGGAGTGTCAAATATTTAAATATTATTTAAAATATTTCTAGTCATGCCTAGCTTTCAAATATTTCTTTAGCTTGAAATTTAACTTTGCACATGTGATCTCTATTTACATTTTTATTGTCTGCTACAATATTCATATAATTTAATGACAAACAATTAGAAGCATCATTTAAAAAAAATGTGGTTGGAGAAGATCTGTGTTTTTTCTACGTCCCATTCATCACCATCATCATGTTGAGATCACTTTGGCCATGTATGAAATGTGCATGCAATTTTTGAATGTTGAAATATATTTTTAAATTCTAGAATGAATTTTTAGGCTTTGTGAAGTCAGCATTTCATGTTTTTCTTAAGACTTTGTTTACTGTTAGGTAATTAATATTATAAATAAAATATTAGTACATTTTCACAGGTTACAAAAAGTACATTAAAGGGTTTGTTTATATTTCAGTTAGTTTATAGATTTGAATAATGATATTATTCCATTTCATTTGATTGGTTATTTTCTATTCGTGCACATTTGAATATTTGTATTTTTCTGTTATCGCAGGTGGAGGTCTTTGATCTGCTGTTTGTCACCAGTGAGAGTAACTCACGTAAGACATATGTGGTGCACTGCCAGGGCTGTGCTCGGAGATGCAGCCCTAACCTTGAGAACTTTGTGGTTTTAGAGCAGTACAGAATAGAGGACCTCATGCAAGTGTACGACCAGTTCACATTAGTAAGTCTCAAAGCCCTTATGCTGACCTTCTCTGGGTCTCCTTTACATATTCGTATGTATTGATATGAAATCTTATTATCCTCTGGCTGTTTCCACAGGCCCCACCCCTGCCCTCCTCCTCAACTTGACGTTAACATTAACGGTTCTTCGGATAACACCCTGGAACGCAACACATCTCTTTCTGATATTCAGGAGACCTGACCCAGTTCCACACCACTGGTTTCTGTAGCAAACCCCACAAGGCTGCTGGTTCTGAGCTGTTTGTCTATGCAACCTTGCCAAGCATGGAGTTCTGGCCCACTGGAGTGAAGTGGGACCGTCTCCATCTTCAGGACTGTTTCAGCTTGTTCAGCACCACTTCTTTGAAACACAAACTACAAAGACTAATTGCTGAGGAATAATGGTTTTGTGTATATACCACAAATGGCAAAATCACTCAAAACTACTGACTCTTCCTTTTTATTTTACTGTTGCTTTTTGTTTTTGTTTTCTTATGTCTTCTTCTGTACTTCATGTACAAGCTAATACATGATTTTCATTCAGTCTTTTTAAATACTACCGTAGCTGGGCTTCTTTTTGTTCAACATTTTCTTTAGGTAACAAAAAAAGAGCAATTTGTAATGTGAATTTTTTTTTTTTCTTCTTTTTTTTCCTCAATATTTTGTTGTCTTTTTCTAAGGAAAAAAGTTGAGTTGGGGGGGTAGCCAAGTCACAAAGAAAAATGGGTTGCACATAGAATAAGGAATAAACTTTAATTTGTTTTTTTGTGTTATATTTCTAATCTTGTTGTAAATTTACACTATTTATAAATATTTATTGCTTGAAAATATTTGTTGATGGAATGCTGTTATTTTTTTTCAGAGTTCCTGCCATTAAATTTTATGGAGTAATGTCATTTTGAACATTTCTCTTTTTACATTTTCTATACATGAATGAAACTGCTTAGCAAGCATTGTACAGAAACATGAAGATTGATATGGTTTATGGGTTACTAATCAGAGTTGTCTTTGTAATTAAAATATTCTTCTTTTGTGATGAAATTCCTTGTCGCGTCTGTGAGTTATAATATTTTTGGAATTTTAATAGATATATAAAATATAATTTTACATGTCTCAAGGTTTGTTTGCCAGCTGTGCTTTGATAACATAAAGTTCCTTCACTGGATATATACTGATGAGGTTCCACCAGGGGTAGGCAACGTGCTGATGTCCTGCAGAGTTAATCAAACGCCTGAACAACTTAATCAAGGGCTTCGGGAGTACGAAGGCTACAGACAGGTTTTTTTTTCTCCTTTCTTCAGGGTTGGAGCTGAGCTCTGCAGGACATCAGCACTCCAGAACCGACATTGCCTTCCCCTGTCTTACACAATCAATTTCATGTCATGATTGTCCAGCAGAAAACTTAAGTGCTATATTCCATCTCGTCATGGCTGTAAAGGGATGGTCCAGCTAAAGAATTTAATTCTATCATTCGCTTGCTTTCTTAGAATTCCAAACCTTCTTCTACAACCACCTTTTTAAAAAAAAACAACTAAAGTCATGCAAGTTTAGAAACCATGTGGGGGTGAGTAAAAGAAGTTTGGGTGTTGGAGTTTAAAGGGGTGTTTTTGAATTCCAGGATGAATTATACCATTAGATGTGTAGTTTAGGTTAGAACCTGTCACTATATAGGCATTCAGGATACCTGTATCCATAGAGAGCGCTGCATGGCCTTAATGTCTGTAAAATGCCTTTTAAGGTTTGGATAGCAGCAATTATTCTTTGGTCAGACTGAGATTGGTCTGCACAGATAGCAAGTGCACTGACAGCTTCTTTGGGAAGATGACCTGCCTGCACATCTTTAGGCACAAGCAGATTCTTAATGACATGTTTGCAAAGTAGTATAAAACTCTGTGAGGCTCGAACAGTCTCACACGGACGAGATCTCTTGCAAGATCGACTGAGACAGGAGAAGACATCAAGGTGTTCTGGCAGCAAGTCTTCATCAGGAGGATATCCTGCAGGAAGGAGGAGTGTAATGAATTAGGTATAACACCTAGCATGGCGCAAGTGTCTATTAAGGCTAAATTACAATGAAAAAGATCACTTTGAAAATGTTGACATTCTGTCTTGAACTGAAGACTTGAATTACACTATAAAGCAAGTGTAGGCTACATGGTAAAACCAATATTTTACTATTAAAAACTTGCTGCATATGTGACTAAGCTAAAACTGACCTTCCTGCAAGTCAATAATCCCTATGGTACTGGCATCCACGATGAAGACCCTGCTATCATCCAAGGTACCAAACATATCCTCTGAGACTTTGGTGTAGAAGAGGCTGAACTGGAGGCTGTTGGAGCTCAGGCTCTGGGTGATGTGAAGAAGCTGGTAGGCAATGTCTGCGCGGCGCTCCAGCGGAGAGGAAAACAGGCTCCTGAGGGGTTTGCTCCCTGACCAAACCATCATCCTTCCACAGGAGCCGTGGTAGCGGAGGAAGGGCCAGCCCTCTGTGCCTGGAAACATCTGTAGGCAGAAAAGTCAAAAGTAGGGCTAAAAAACAGGAAGCAAGGGAGCTCGAGTAGGCAATGCCAGTCTGTACATTTTTGTATTCTCAGATAGTATTGAAGGTGAAGGTTGTTTCCTCCCCTGAGTGTTAAAAAAAAAGCAATTGCGACTATTTTCGTGTTTGCCTCGCAGTTCTTTACATTTGTCTTTTTCTTTGATTTTTTTCTTCTTTCGGTAATTAATTGAAATAACAGTGTATGCAATTCTGATATGGTGTGCAAGGATGCAAGGTTTTTACAATTGCTAATCGCAACTAGCCCAGGATCCATTTCAAGGCCATCCCACAGTAAAAAAAAGCGCGTTCCGGGGTGTAAAATACACATTTCTGGTGGGGTTCCCCTGGTAAATGTGCACTCAAAGGGCTAAGTATGAGGTTATTGGTGTCGTTTCAACCTTCGTCAACAGTATTAAAGTATCCCAAAATGTGCTGGTCAATGTCAAAATGACTGAAATGGCCAGTCAGTAGCCTGTATTAATCAAATTGCTTGAACAGAAGCAGAGCGCGAATTCTGGGGCGAACCACCAGTTTAACAAAACAGAAAGCGAGGTAAGATTTTAAAAACATTTCATATATGACAATTGTTTTACAATAGAAATATGAAACTTGGCTCGTTTTCTGGCATGTTATGACATGTTACAAATGTTAATGTCAAAACAGTTCAAAATAATTTCTTCCTAACTAGTATTACACATAGAATTTCATTCACCCTTGTGTTTATTTAAATTTTATAAATTATGCCCACCAATGTTAAAGACAAGGTTATGGTTCATGCATTGAGAATTAATCAAATATGTGACCCTGGACAACAAAATCATAAGTGTCGTAAGTGTTAATTTAAATTAAGATTTATGCATGATCTGAAAGCTGAATAAATAAGCTTCCCATTGATGTATGATGTGGATGGATAGGGCATGATCTTTACTTACTAAGGATTTTGAGCAAAAAAGAAAAATCAATACTTTTGACCCATACAATGTAGCCTATTTTTATATACCCCAGCGACTTAAGACTGGTTTTGTGGTCCAGGGTCACATATATGGTCTTGACATTGCTAGCCATGCTCAACTGCAGCACAATTATTGTGATTAAGGTTAGAAGGCAGTCAACCTGTGGCTACTGGGCATGTGCACACTGTACAATAATTAAGTTTTTTGCATTATTGTAAGGTAGGCAATAGGGTTGAGGTAGAGGTGAGATGTTAATAAAATACAATCTAATAGGTGGACAGTTTACTTTTAGTTACCGGCCAGCTGTATCCCTTTTAGCCACAACCGCTTATTGTAATACCTGCAGTATGAGAGGATGTTGGTTGACAGCCAGGGTATAAAGAAGTCTAAGTTTGTCTTTTTCACTGAAGTGCTTCATCTGTACACTTCCAACATCGGTCACTTCAAAGTAACGTCGCACGATGCGGTCCAGCAGCCTCTGAGATGGACAGCGCAGCATCGGGGTGACCAGACCCTAGAAAAGGAGTTTTGACTTACGTTTTTAAATGTGATGTAATGTTTGTAACTGTGGGTTTGTACATGTCAAACTATTTAAATCAAAAAAAAGTGTGGTAAAAGTGTCCAAAGTTCAAGAAAACATCCTTAAAACATAAACCGTTTAAAGTTTGGCTACAGAGGAAGAAATACACTTTTTACCTTCATCTTCACCAAAGCTTTGCTTTAAGAACCATTGATAATTGAGAAATAATTTGCCACGTTGTAAGTGCTAAATTGGCACCTTCTAGCTTTCAGATTAATAACCCTTTGAAATTTAATTGTTCAGACCTCAAATCCTGAGCCACTGCTGATCTCAAATAGACATCAGAATACAGAGACCGAATGCAGACCTTCACCATGCTGGGAAGCAGTAGGTTGGAGCGGACCCAACTCTGGAAGCGTGAAGTGGCCCTGAGGACAGCTTCAATGCTGCAGGATTTCCCTTTGCCTGCTGAGGCGCAAATGCTATTGTCTGATATCTGGTGCAGGTGAGGAGACATCACGTAGGACAGCACCACAGGTCTCCAGCCCGCTGTGCTGTCTGTATAGTTTCCCTCATACGAGCGCACGTCTGCTGAGGAGAGATTAGACTGAGCAGTCAGCCATCTTTCAAACCTGCAGTGAAACAATAAATGTCAGCGTTAACGTCCTGTTTTTGCTTTCGTTGCTCATGCTCACTGAGATCAGTGATTAGATATTGAGAGCCGCAGTTTGACCAGTTTAGAAAAAGCTTTCTATTGACTTTTTATTTTCCGATAGCATTATATGCTATTATTTGAATAGTTTTATATATATATATATATGTACATATATACAAACAGAAAGTTATTTAAGCCTGAATGTAGTACCTGAATATAGTATAATAGTTCTGTGAAGATATGCATATGGAAAAAAATAGAATGTCTTTACTGTTTGGACATTTGTATGCCTTGTTACAGAAATTCTAGTATGAATATCTTTAAAACTGAGGTTTCAAAGCGAAAATATTTTTAATATGTTTTAATAGTAAGTATCCTATAGTTTACCTTATTTCATCCTTGAAAAACTTCTTGCAAATGGATGTTCCAACACAGGCGTTGCATTTATCCAAACCCAAGAAGACTCTGCTGAAGTCAAGTTTCTCTTGGGGTGCTGGTGAGGGGTCTGCAGTACCAAATGCCAATATGAGGTACAATGTCCAGACCTCTGACCATATCCTTGCCATGCCTGTATAAACTCCAGAATCAAAGCACCATAGTGGCAAGCCCCAAAACCTTCCACATTTAACATGAGCACATTTAACAATGAAGTGGCACCTCTTGAGTGTTAGCTTTAGTAGATCTGTTATATCCCCTGCACTAAACACCTCATTTGACAGGAAACACATGGTGAACAAAGATAACCCTTGTCGTCATGGTGATACTTCCTCCTGCATACAGCCTAATTTCAAAGCTGCACACGCAAAGGCTGTTTTACCCCTTGAATGGTTTTTAAGTCCTTTTGTGTGTATGTAAATTGTTCATTCCACGTGCAAAATTTAAATAATGCAATATTAAAATTTAAAGATTACATTTTTAAGTTTGTATAAAAAATGTAAATAGATACAAAATAATGTCAAAAATATTGCAAAAAAAGCATTATAGTGTTTAATATTTAAAAACTGAAGCATAACTGTTAGGCTATTGTTCAGAATGATGGGCTAATATATTATGCTTACTAGTGTGTCGGTTTTTGTAAGGCTCTAAACAAATGTTTAAAATGTAAAAATAATTATTGCCGAATTAAATATGCAGTATAATAAGATTATGTGATATATAATAGGTATATATAATAATAGGCTGTGCAGTAAGCGGTATGGCAGCAAGTATTCGCTTCTGAAAACATAACAAGTTTTGGTGTTGTGTTGTTGCTGTCAAATACTGCATTTTTTTCTTAGACCAGCCGTGCAATACACAAAACGGGCGATAGGTGTCAGTCGCGAGACTCGTGAGACTTCAGCTGTGTTTGAAACTGAAAGGTTTATTTCTGTCGCGTTAGTCACGCTAGTGATTCATAGTGCATGTTAAACATGCTTGTGTTTTTACTCTCGCTGATTCACAACTGCATGGAGAACACAGGAGATTATTTAAGATAAAAGGAAAATATCAACATGTGGGAGTAAATTCTGGAAGTTTTCTTTGGTCTAGTCATCCGACCACAGGAAAACATCGTTAAATTATTGTAGGAAGTGGAGTAATTTAAAACTGTGTGTCAACGATGAATCATTTTCTGAAAAACATGAATGGTGGTGAAAATAGTTTAACTTTGCCCCATAAAAATAAACAGTGTCTTATACATACGTTGTTAAATATTTAATATTTAAAATATTATTATATAGGCCTACATTTAGGTTTTTCCTTCTCCATTTTTAGGGATTTTTTTTGTAGGCTGTTGAATGATATTCAATACAGTCATTTAACTAACATTTTTACTCAAACTAATTTACCGTTCAATTATTATACAGCAACCTCGTGTGGTTTCAGGATATCGATCTTTGTGGTGTTAGAACCACCTTTCTGTAAGCCCAAATCAATTAGGCTATAAGCGTAGTTATTCAAATAAATAAATAATAAAATGCATACATAATAAAAAAATCAATAGGATGAATAAAAACAATGTCTGTTTGTGCCTGGAAGTGAAGTGAAGCAGTGACCTGCAGTGCACTGGGAGTGACTCTATATATAGGGGACAGAAATAGTCCACCGCGCGCTTGACTCACCGTGTACAGTATTAATCATCCGTCGAGTCCCGGGACGAGCGGAAACCAGTGACTAAACCTAATCTTACTATGAAACGGTTGCACTTGCAAGCTTTCCAATGACAAATAAAGACCTCGTGGTTGCACAAAACTGTGCCAATTATTGAAGACAACTTAATATTTATTAAAGGCAATCGGTTCTTAATACACTGATTGCCAAATTATAATTTATTAGGCTATAGGCTATTTAATCTACTCTTACAAACCATTGTATCAGTTCTCGTCTCAGTTCTGTAGCTTACTCTCTAAGGTTGTTTTTACTCAGACTATGAGACTATGTGGCTGCTCAGCAGGCTATTATCAGCACTATTAATCTACAAAATATCAAAAATATTCCAAAATAGATGCCATGTTAATTATTACTCACTATAGCCATTTTTATAGCCAGGTCAATTTGACAGTGTTTTTTGAAAAGGCATCTTTAAAGAAGAATGAACTAAATGCCTGACTTCGGAAATGAACTTGCCCGTTATTATGACCCTACGCACAAAATTCCCCCAAATACCGGTTGCGTTGGGGGGGCGTACACGGTGCGATTCTGAAGGTCTGAGCCCAGGCACATGTCACGATTGAGTTTATCTGAAAGTCGTACGATGGCAGCCACACACGACACGAATTTACTACGATTTTAAGCAGTGTTTCGCGCCATTCATAAAAATATGGAGTAGCCTATATAATAGTTTTCTTTGTGAAAGCTGTGGCTTGTGACGTCCAAAAAAGAAAAGAAAACGAAGGACGTGGCAAAGAGGATGGATAGAAAGCAGAGAAAAGCATGGACTGTCTGTTCTTCATAAGCAACGTGATTAGCTATTTCTGTTGCTGGAAATACTATTCATTCATTTCTATGAACGGCAAATTTGGCACAATTCTTAATGACAAATAAAAAAACAGAGCATGATTATTGACTATTTTTAGACATATAATAAACTATAGACTATAGATGTAATTTATTCCTGTGATACAAAGCATCATTACTCCAGTCTTCAGTGTCACAGGATCCTTTCAGAAATCATTCTAATATGATGTATTACTAGGATTGTCAATGTTGGAAACAGTAGTGCAGCCAATATGTTTTTTGGAAACTGTGATTCTCTCAGGATTCTTTGATGAATAACAAGTAAAAAACAACCATTTTGTTACCAAATATAAAACATTTCTGAAATGTAAATCTATGCTATGACATTTCTGTTCATTTAATAGATCCTTGGTTAATAAAATTTCTTTCAAAGAAGAAAGAATAAAAATGCACTGATCCCAAACTTTTAAACAGTAGTGAAACAGTAAACTACTGTAAGAGTAGTGTTGAACATTATTATCCATTTTAAATAAATTATTCTCTTTTTAATATTTTAATGATCAAAGATAAAAAAAAAAAAGCTATTATGCAGATCAACTGTTTCCAACACTGATAAAAGAAAATCAGCATATTAGAATGATTTCTGAAAGGATCCTGTGACACTGAAGACTGGAGTAATGATGCTTTGTATCACAGGAATAAATTACATTTTAAAATATATTCACACAGAAAACAGTTATTTAAAATTGAAATAATATTTCACAATGTCACATATTTTTTCAGGATTTTTTATCAAATAAATGCAGCCTTGATGAGCATGAGATATCTTTATAAACCTTAAATATCTTAATGACCCCGAATTTGTGAAGGGTAGTGTAGATTCGTGTTTCCTTTTTGTAGGCTATGTGTGGTTGAACGAGACAATCGCCAAACCGCACATATGGCATCCGATTTTGTTTTGACATGTCTGAAAATTATCGGAAGGTCTGGAGGTGCTCGGTTCTCGGACCGGCCCGATTCACGGTACGAGCCGCGACCATGCGCGTGCATATATTATCATTAACCAAAATGGATTTAATGTAATTGTTTGCCGCTAGCTAGTTATGCCTTACTAATTTCAACTAACGTTAATGTCTAACATTTAAAATGTGTTTAAAAAGTTTGAAGGTTTGAAATGCCTTCAAGTTCGAAATCAAACTAATTGAAAAATAATTAGTACGAAATTAGCATTTCTTTAAGTAAACAGCAATGCCGACGAGATTTTTGTATGTTTGATTTCCGTTGTCATGACACCTGGAACCAGCTTGGAACGCGCCTTCTTTTCCCCGGGCTTTTGTCAATCAACACAACGCGGCTTCCGTATATGAACCGAAAAAAGTTTAAACGGACGTCATTAAACGGCTTGCAGGCTACCCGATTAAAGGCAGAATTCTCTGCAGAAGTAAAAGAAGAAGTTAAAAGGTATTTCGATTCCTGGACTCGCCTTTTAGACACTGTTAAGAGCACGTTGTGGTTTGTCGACATAAAACCACGCGATGGCGGTGTTTACAACCCCAACTGAATTTAGACAGCTGTACAAACAACTAACGTTAGCAGCATACGAATGGTTTTGAGGAAATTTGGATGCTTATTCATCGCAGTCATATTGCATTTTAATTGTTTGGATAAAAACAAGAAAGGTGCAGAGTATCTTAGTGCATTAAATGTCATGTTTTGACGTAGCCGAAACGATATAATAACATTTTAAATTATACAAACTAGCCTTGTAATGTATTAATTTATCATTTCTTCGATGTGTAATTCACCATGAGTAAACCGACAGGAGGTTTGTGCGGATGGTCAGGTTTAACGAGAAGGAATATTTTCAAGCAGCTCAAATTTAAAAGTGCTGTAAAAGATGGAGATTTATTTATGACAGCTTCTTACTGTTCTTAGCCTAGTAACACTGACTCTGGCACAATCGATAGTTCAGCACACTCGCAGGATATTCGGAGAATAATAAAGAGAAACAGGAGTTAGTTTAGTTTTGAGCTAGTTTTGCTCTATGCACTGAAAACATCGCATGGTATGCTAATTTTTGAAAGTGTATTTGTGTAGCTATAAAATCATGTTATTTGTTGTAAAAATTGCTCTTGAACGTTTTCATTGGCATGTCCAGAGAATATGTCTTTAAACAGTCCATTAGTTATTTGTTTGTTTGTTTATTTGTATGTTAGACAGCTCAAATGAAATAGATATATAACATGCAGAAATATCAAACAATTATTTTACCCAACAAATAGTCTAATAATGCAAATCGATAAACTGTACAAATCTTAAATACGTGTGACAACTTTCCAAACCTGACATTTAGAATAAACTCCTTTGTACTAAGAACACAGTTCAATCCTATGTTTAAAATGGTATTATGTTTACTCAGCATCTGCAGTAAAATATAACATTGTAATTTTAGTTTGAAGGACATTATTTGCAAAGATATTATAATTTATTAAGAATATAGAACAAAACACTTTTATAAATAAATGTTCCATAAAGAACCTTCACATTTCCATTCCATTTTATAGTGTGGTTCTTCAGACTTTGACAAATGTTTTCAAAAAACAAAAACAAAATGGTTTTTCTCTTGCATTGTCTTCAAACGCCCCTTTTGGAACATTTTGTTTTTGAAAGCAACTTACAAAACCACTGCCGGAAAAAATCACCATTATATTTGTGCAGTTTTAACTCATATTTGTACTGTAAATATAAGTAGATGTTTAGAAATAGTTTTAAGATCTGTTATGTTTGTCTGGGTTGATGTGTCAGCTGTGAGGAATCGGATCTGTAGGGTGACGGCTGCTGCTGCGAGTTAGATCCTGGGGCTAGTAGTAGGGTTTGGATTGTGGTACATGGTGAATGAATCAGCATGGCAATGTTGGCATGCTGACAGAACACCTTCAGCGTCCCTGTGGGTTCCAGTGTGGTCTAAACCGCTCTCGATCCGGTCCACACGCTTTCGTCCAGCCCTGGCAGATCTGTCTTCAGTGAAGTAGAGCGCAGAGCCCATATTTGTCTGCTCTCTTCCTGCTACCATTTTCTCACTCTATGAGTCACATCTGTTTCACTCCAACTAGAATACCCCCTGAACAGAGTTCAAGAAAAACGAAAGCGTTAGGTTTTACACTGAAAGAACGGAATTCTTTTATGGCTTTATTTAGTGGAGTTCATGATGATCCTGGTACCCGTGACCTTCTGTGCTTGTGTCAGTGGAAAATTAAATGTTTTCTATCTACATAATTTATTAAGTAATCAGTTCATGTTTGAGGCAGCAAGCTGGTAATGACATCATTGGGACAATCCGGCAGAGGTTGATCCCCTATGTTGGCATCACTCATGACGATTGTCGTTGTGTTTTATGGCTATGCTGTGTCAACAAAGCAGAAAGGAAAGATCCTGCTTCTAATAAGTGACACCTGTAGAGATGACGTACCATTTGACCAGGGTGTGTGTTTGTTAGGTGTATGGGGACTGTATATGTTTACTCGTGTGACATACGTGTTGTTAGCAAAACTTTCCCTTCTTTAGTACTCAAATCACCTAATGATTATTCATAGTTCAGCAGCCATGCCTGATGCTGTATCTGCAGAAGTACGACAGGCTTTTCATTAGTGTCTGGAATTTCCCTTGCACTGGATATCACATATAGGCAGGGGTGTTATATATATATATATATATATATATATCTAAGTCTAAATGAATATATAAGTCTAATGAATGTGTAAATTTGTCAATTTATAATTGCAAAATAATAATTATAATGAAGTAGAACTAAATATAAAAAAAACAAAATCAAAGCAAATTACTCTTTCTAAATTATATGCTACTGTTTAGAAGTTGGTAAGATTTGCATATGATTTGAAAAAATGTCTAATGTTCAAATTATTGTGAAATATTGTAATTTAAAACAGCTGTTTTCTATTTTTAAGTAATGGCTGCTAAAATGTATTAACATTAGGAACAGTATGCATGTATATGTGTATGTTTGTGTTTTTTAGTATAATCTGTTCCTGTAATGAAAATGAATGATTAAAATAAAAAAATGAATTTAAGAATTAACTGTAATGAAAAATTAACTGTAATGAAAGCTAATTGTTTTACAGTTACTCCAAACTTAAGATCCATCAGAAATCTCAAGAATTATTTCTTATTATCATTGTTGGAAACACTTGTGCTGTTTAATATTTTTGTGGAAATCGTGATGTAGTTTTTTTTTAGGATTCATTGATGAAAAGAAAGTTTAAAAGAAATAGAACCAAAAAAATGTAGTTGTTGGTAATGCAAATGTCTTTACTGTTACTTTGGGTTAGAATCATACGCTCTTGCTAAGTAAAATAATTAAAAAGGGTGAAAAGGAAAAAAATACTGTATAATATATAAACAGATTTAAATCAAGGCCATATATATCACATGCATTCTGACTCATTTATTTTGAGCTTGCCTGTCGTATATTTCCATGTAGGTTATTACATTTTAAGACCAGAGCGGACACATTGCCTTCTCACTTCTTCCATGTTCCGTCCCTTTAAACATTTTTTTTTTAATTTGTGGAGGGGAGGGAGGATAGATCAGTTTGTGGAGGAAGCACTGTCATATCCAGGAGGAAGTATGACTCAGCCGTGTTGCATTTTTCTAGGCTGATTCAGCTTTGCCATGGAAATGGGGTCTTCAAAGTAGTTTGAGCGCCAAAAAAGTGAAACCAATCCCTTTTGTGGTCAAATTGTGCCGGGTGGTGTATAGCAGCCGTTACAGTGTCAGTCCAGCGATGCTGTTAATGGCTGCTGAGGAACGGAGCTGTCACTTCTGTGGAGTTCAGCATCTGAAAGTCTGCTCCAAGACGAGAGAAACAGAAAAACTGTTCTCCGACTGTTCACCCTGGTTCCCTGAAATTCCCCTCATGCCCTCTCTCGCTTTCCTCTTCCTCATCAGCTCTCGTGTTTCAATACTTTAGCACTGCTTTTAACTCTTTAGAGCCCAAAGTCTTGCACTTAAACCAGAACTTTTTGACAAGAAGCTTAAAAAAACTCTGTGGTGAGAAATAGCTTGGAATATATATTTTAATAATTGTATACACTATACCATTCAACAGATTTGAGGTCAGTAAGATTTTCTTTAAAGAGATAAACCTTTATTCAGGAAAGATGCATGAAATATTTCAGTAAGGACGTTTCTATAATTTTCTGAACTTTGTATTTCATCAAAGAATCCTGAAAAAATTGTTTCCACACAAAATTATTAGCCAGCACAACTGTCTTAAACATTGACAATAATAAGAACTTATTTCTTAATTGTTTATTCAGCACCAAATCAACATATTAAAATAATTTCTTAGGAATCACGTGAAGTCTGAAGTAATAGTAATTATATGTATAAATTGTAACAATAAAAATCAATGATGTTAACAATGAAATTCACATTATTATTGTAAATAAATTTAGTGAGCTTAAGAGAGTATTTCAAAAACAATACAATCTAAACCCCACACCTAGTTGTGTATGTCATTCAGTGTGTTTCATCTCGCACAGCCAAAATCATTTTAGCAATGGACTAATGCTTCCCCTTGGGGTGTATCTTACTGTCCCAGAGCCTGGCATCCATAGATGTGTAGAAGGAGAAGATGTATTCTCTAGAGATTAACCCTTAGGATATCCTCTGCACTGGAAAACAGGCTCTCAGCTGATGCACACACACAAAACACACGCACACACTCACCCTGAAGTATGTGTTGTAATGCTGTAATGCAGGGTAGTCGCTAGGCAACAGTCTTACTCTTAAGCTACTCGAAACAAAAGGACACACTCAAAATCTTGCTGTGTGCCGAGTTGTGGAGGATCTTCAAATAAAGGAGAGTGAGGAGCTTGAAATCACAGATTCAACTTTTGTAAAGCTGTGACTGGAGCAGCCATTAAAGGGATAGTTCATCCAAAAATTACAATTTTGTAACACTTTTGACTGGGAACTTGTTTCGTATTTGCATGCATATTACTAGTTTATTTGCTGTTTCTATTCTGTAGCCCTATACCCCAATATCTAACTATACAACAACAACTACTAAAATCAGTAAGCAGCAAATAAGGCTTTCTGGTCTCATGCATAAACGTACCTTGTTGCACTTTTTAGTGAGATGAAATGCGTACCAGCAAGTACATATCACTGCAGTTTCCAAAAGAAATGAACACTAGAGGCAGTAAAACATTTTACCTTTTATTCCTTTTCACAATGAGTTTCGAATTAATAAAGCATAATTTATGCACAATAACTTGAAGAATATCATGTTATGACTTCAAAATAATATTAATATGCTGGCAGATTTAAAAACGAATGCTTTTGAACATTAGCATCACTCATAATCAGCTTCATATCTATTGGTTTTCAGACAGTATATTTTGTTCAGTAGCTCACAGAGTACAGAGATGTATTTGAGAGGTGATGTAGCTCTGGTTCAAATACAGTTTAACCATGGTTAAAAACAGTTCAAATATGTGTAAAAGGAAGTTGAAATAGCATGGTTACATCAACAATTGTATTTTTATATCGGTTTTGCATTTGTTAACAGGTTTAGGGTTGGATTTGTTGTAGGGCATATTTCTGGCACGATAGAGCATTACCTTTTAGCACCAGTCCACGGATTATTCAATTGTGAACCGCCACAATAAATTCCTATATCAACGTAATAAAAATATTATTTTAAACTGCGGTAAAACATGCAGTAAGACATGTAAAAGCGATGTTGCACAAAAAGTACACAGATGTATATATTTTAATGACACCAGGATGAAATTAGAAGTTTATTAAGGTGAATACAGTGAATATGTGTTCTTTAATCTAAAAAGATGCTGAATGATGTTCCGAACCACCTGACCTGTGTTGGAAGGTTACATTGGAAATGTAATAGTTTGTACAAATTACAAGTCAACCTTTGAAACTAAATAAGTAGTGTAACTGTGTAATGTAACTGTGTGATTACTTTTTAAAATTTCGCTCTTGGGTTTTCCCTCTCCATCCAGTTTGTGTTCTGTGTTCCCCTTGGTAAATCACTTTCCAGGGTGGTCCCCCTTGGTCGAAATAGTGTTTCCCCCTTGGGGCCTCCATCACCAGGCACTTTGTATTGTATTAACCCCCCGTCCTCACCCTAGCAACGCCCCTGGTTTTATATTTTAGAGCAATCAATGCAATTTGGGAAAGAAAACAATCAATTATGTACATGTGTAAAAGAATTTAGGTGTAACCCCCTTTGTGATTACTAACATTTTCACAAGTAACTGATAACTGAAGTAACGCTTCAATCGAGTCACTAGGACGTTACGGGAACAGACCCATGGAAAAGGCCACAACCTTGAGGCCGCGTTACACAGAGACCCCTGTGCAAACAAGCAGACGTGTCAGCAGAGGAGTCTGCACGTAACCTTCTCGATGGCCTGAGGGCCAATAGGGGGCCTCACAGTGATGCCAGTTGTAACAGAAGCAGAAATTGGGGGGGCAGAGCACATGCCTGTATACTTACACTTTCTACATGTGGAACTTTGAATAATTCAACATATCAGTAAATTATGGATATATGTAGGGAAACACTGCCCTCTGGCTGACCGTGGAATATTGAGATTTGTAGCCACAACCTACTGGGCGACGGAGACCCAGTAGGAACACAGTCAAGAGCAGTCTACTCCGCATCTAGTCCTGACTGTGGGGCAGGAGGACAGGAGGTTCACCGGAGGGAACATTTTGAGAGATCCCGTGGGAATGGCGCAGCAAGCCGACACCAACCGGACTCCCGGTCACCTGATGTGTAACTGAAGACACAGGAGAACACAGCCTCTACGTGGAGGTCGTAGTACCTCACGAAGGTGTTGGGTGTCGCCCAGCCTGCAGCCCTACAGATATCTGCTAGAGAGGCGCTGTAAGCCAACGCATAGTATGAGGCAACACTCCTTTCTGTGGAGTGGGCTCTGACACCTAAGGGGCACGGCTCTCCCTGGTATAAATATGCCAAGGAGATGGCATCTACTACCCAATGGGTAACCTCTGTTTGGAGACCGCATTCCCTTATTGCTTATTGCTCCACAGCGGAGAAGAGCTGCTGAGAGCGTCTGAAGCTCCGAGTGCGGTCTACGTAACGGCACAAGACGCAAACGGGACACAGCAATTCTGGGGCTGGGTCTGCCTCCTCCTGGGGCAGAGCTTGCAGGTTCACTACCTAGAAAGGTGTGGTAGCAAAAGGTGTTGGGCACATAGCCGGGCCGGCGTCTCAGGATGACAGGAGAATCAGCCAGTTCAAACTTTAGGCACGCTTAGTCGACAGAGAAGGCTTGTAGCTCCCTTACCCTCTTGATGGAGGCGGAGTGACTCGAATGAGGCGAGGTCCTAATAGGGTACGAGGTGCGGTCTCAGGGGTAACCCGGCTCTCACCTCTGAGGAACCTCACGATCAGTTGGTGTTTCCAAGGGATGTACTCTCCACTGCATCATGATATGCTGCGATGACAGCAACATACACTTCGAGAGTCGAAGGGGACAGCCTGCGCTCAACATCTCTTGCAGGAAGGAAAACACTACTGAAATTGGGCATCTCTGTGGATACTCTCCACGAGAGGAACACCAATCGACAAACAGACCACCTCAGCGTAGGCCTGCCTCGTGGAGAGAGCTCTAGACTGAGTGATAGTATCAATCATAGACCAGAGAGGTCTGATGCATCCCGTCCAGGAGCCAGAGGTGCAGGTTCCACAGATCGGGAAGCAGGTGCCAGATTGTGTCCATCCCGTGAGAAAGGAGGATTGGTTGAGCCATCGGCTGCCACATTTGACTCCACAGGAGCAGATGGCGGGCGAGTTGTGACATACGACGGGAGCATAGACCACCTTGATGTACGCTACGGTCGCAGTGTTGTCCATACGGAGATGCACGGCCAACAACTCGAGGCAGTTGATGTGCCAAAGCAGTCAGACGCCTGTCCAGGGGCCCAAAGCTACTTGCCCATTGCACACAGCACCCCAACCTGTGGAGAAGGCATCCGTGTTGACCATGACATGACCGGACACCTGTCCTAGGGGGACTCCAGCCCGTAGGAAGGCAGGATCTGACCGCAGGCTGAATAGGTGGCGACACTCGGGGAAAACGGCAATCCGGAGAGTGCCATGGTTCCCTGGTTCCCAGGAGGCAATGCATTGCTCAGGAAGAAACCTTTTTTTTTAATAACCTCCTTACCTCCGGCTGCCTGTATCCGGGGCTGCGACACGGGTGGTGCTGCTTGCCCACGGCCAGCTCGACTTTGGGCCGCCAGTCTGCTTCTTGAGCCTCAGCGGGGGATAGAGCAGGTTTGGAAGCCACGGGGAGTGCCCTCTGCAACAAGCAGGCGGAGGCTGGAGAGGCTCCGAAGCGAAAGTCTGAAGGTGCACTGCATCCGCGTCCTCTTATACTCAAGTAGTGATGAGGTACAGCTGGATGCAATCAGTGCACGGCAATGTTCATTGACCTTTTCTTAAACTCAAAGGCGATTAGTCTCTCATGTGAGTTCCCATATGTAACGTCAGAGTGACTCAACTGAAGGGGAACTAGTTACTAAAAAGATAATGTTTATACTGCTGTTTTTAATACAATGTATGTGGAAAAAGTGATTAATTTTATGGAAAAGTACATATCTCTTTATATGGGTCATATCAAATCATACTGGTTTAGAACAACATGAGGGTGAGTAAATGATGACAGAATTTCATTTTTGGATGAACCATCTCATTTTTTGTGAACTTTGTTAAATTTGATCAGCTGCTGTTTAGTGTAATTAGATAAGCAAGTGCACCAACAAGGAAAGACTTACCAGATTAATTTATTGGATGGTAAAAAGACTTTCAGAGAGAGAGAGAGAGACTATTTGTAATCCCTGTACGGTGGCCTCCTGTCATGTGGTGTTCATTTCTGTCATGCCTTCTTCCTCTTTTTCATCCATCAATGATGGCTTCTCTCCCCTCCTCCTCATATTGCACAACAGCTTCCTTTCTACAGGGCTCAGGGTATGAATGAAAATCTAACCCGTGTCACATGCCACTGGCTGGGGTCAGATGCTCCCTGACTGCTGAGTTGTGCTGCCTCGCCAGACTTTGTAAGCTACTGTCCCTCTCTGTAGGGCATCACGGATCGTACCAGGGTCATGTGGTCAGATACAGTAATGAAAAACAGCAGTGCACAGTTGACAGCCAGACGTTAGCTTATTTCATAGTGTCACTCTTAGTCTGCTGCTGTAGAACATGGCACAAAAATGGCACTAATTTAAAGAAATAGTACATTTTCCACAAAAATAAAAAATTTCTTATTTAGTGCATTTAGACTAATATTGCCCAAATCAGTTGTTATTGTTGTACATTATTTCAAATGACAAGCATACTGTGTTGGAACAGCATGTAGATTTGGTTGCACTGTTCCTTTAAGAGCATTGGATCTGATGAAAGAGCATCGCAACAACATAGTTTGTGTCCAGCTAAATGAGGGTCAAATTTAACATGATGTCAAGAGCAAAACATTCGTGATGACTCTTGTTATTCAAATGTGACTCAACAATGACTTATTATTCTTCAAACCTGATGCCTGCCTGCATGGTGCAATATTTGATTTATAAAAGCAACGCAAATTGTTTTTAAAAATCGAAATATAAGATATACAAGTGGTCATATGGGTGATTTTCATCCGGGTTTTTTCTTAGTTTTTAGAGCTTGACAAACATGATCATGAACTGTTAATGTATAAAAACAAGTTGTGTGACTAGAAAATGTGTGATTAAAGGATTATACAAATTCACAATTTAATGTTATACAGAAAGACAACGTCTGAGGGTGGGGAAATGATGGCAGAATTTTCATTTCATTGAATGAACGAACCCTTTAATAAGGAACTTGCAACTTCCTCTTATGGGTTTTTAAAAATGGCTGACATGAACTTTTTATCTTCCTTTCTTTTCTTTTTAATTTTTTTTGTAACCATACTATATAGTTTCTTGTAAATAGACATTTTCTAAATTGTTGCAATTACCTTCTTTTTTTTTTAGTTTAGTAATATATAGCTGTGTTGTAGGGAATCTCAGAAATCCATTTTGGGGAAAATATGAATTTATTTATTTTTTATAAGTATGACATCTGATATTTCTATGAAAATGAAATGAGTTAATACGCTCATCACTGCATTTTTAATGAGTTGTTCAAAAATGTAAAAAATTCTACTTACACACTATGTAAATTGCACAAATTAAATTTGTCTGTTGCATGCAGGGACTGCTAATCCATATAGAAATAACATGCAAGCATGCTATTTTAAGCATCCTTATAAACATAAAGTAATAATTTAAGAATAAAATAATATATGCATAAAAATTCTTGATGAGAAATGGATAAGTTGGCTCTCAAACTATGCTTTTTACTGAGTTTAATTCACAATCAACTAATACACCATGTTTATCCTCAGCATAGGCAGTGATGTCACAGTGCAGAAGTGGAAAGAGACATGAGGACATGCTGCTATATTAAAAGACAGTTAACCTTTGACTGTTGACCTCTTCTCAGATGTCTAGCAGCTAGTCTGTCTGTACACATAGTCACTTCCATCACCCTTAACCTGCCGGGTCGTGGATCACTGCTTGTGGAAACATTTGTATTTTTAGTAATCCGTTTAGAATATGTTCTCATCATCACGCATGGGCTACTCTTCCACTATTGCATGTAACATTAATGTATGAACATATTGGAGTCGACTACCAACAAAGGGGATAACGATGCCCAGAACTGTCTGCAGTCCAAAAATTTGAATGCATGCAGTGATCATGTCTCTTGTGATTTGTGTTTGTCTGTTTAACCTCCTCTCGTTCCAGTGGCAGGATGCAGTGTGGAATGTGCACACCTTGAATCATGACAGAGAAAGAAGGAAGGAAGGGAGTAAAAGAGGAAGTGAAGCACATCCGCCACATGCATCTGGGCTTAGGGGGATCCTCTTCCTTGACTGCTGGTCTACATGTGGAAAGGACCAAGATGCTCATTAAAGAATCACGCTGCAGATTTGCTCTATTTAAAATGCCATGATTCTGACTTTACAGGTTGGACATATTGTTCATCTTTTATCTAATGTAACTGAATAGCTAACATTTAAGGTTCATTTTTTTGATAGACATTTTTAACATTTCAAGTTATACTGTAAATTAACAAATGAGTTCAGTAGTTAATGCTTCATGTATTAACATGATGTAACAATGAACAATAGTGTATATATTATATACATTGCTGTTTAAAATTTTGAGTCTGTAATTTTTTTAAATTTGGTTTTCCATTTTTTAATTAATGTTTTTATTCAGCAAAGATAAAGCAAATTGAGTGAGAGTGTCAAATAAATAAATGGTTTCTTTAGTTAAATAATGAGTTAAATAAATAGTTAATTAATTAAATACAATCATTTAAGAATAAGGGGGGAAAAAACTTCATAGTTCACAACATAATAAAAGTAATAAATACTTTTGATATTCAAATCAGCTACCACAGAAATAAATTACATTTTGAAATATATATAAAAAAAAAAATTAGTTTTACTGTATTTCATATAAAATATAAATGCATCTCCTAACTTTTGAACACTATTGTGCAAACATTTAAAATAAATAAATAAATCTTATTTAAATAATGTGTATTGTTAGCTCATGATTGTAATGCATTAATTAATATCCCACACAACCAAATAAATGAACAAAATACATCATGAAGCATGATTGACTAATTGTTAACCCTTTATAATACCTATACATTTATTAAGTACGTACAGTAACAATCTAAATGTTTACAGTTAATTCATAGTTTATAAACTGTAGTTAAAGAAATATTTCACCCAAAAATGAAAATTACGGCATATTTTACTCACCTCCAAGCCATCCGTATTGTATATGACTTCTTGTTTCAGACGAGCACAGATTATTTTTTTACTTATCCTGGCTCTTCCAAGCTTGGTAATGCATGTGGATAGCGGCTAATATTTTGCAGTTGTTGCTAGAAGTCAGTTATTTAGGTTAGAATTTGAAAACTAGAAAAATTTCCGTTACTAAAACTCATCAATCTGCTTTAGAAGACATGTGATAACCCCCCGAAGGTGTATAGGTTAGTTTTCTGATACAGTACTTGCGGATAAATCTGATTTATGGAGCTTCAAAATCCGGTATTTCCAAGCTTGTTCATCTGAATGAAGAAAGTCATATACACCTAGGATGGCTTGGGGGTAAATAAAATATGCAGTAACTTTAACTTTTGGGTGAACTATTCCTTTAATGTGGTAATTACAGTGTACAGAGTCTATTAATGTAATAACTAATCAATATTTTGCAATTGATATTATCAAATGTTACCCTTTTTTAAAATTAAAGTTGTTTTTGAGTCTCAGTTAATTTTATTGGATATTTAGGTCATTGATTCAATAAGATGAACTCACTTCTAGTAGCCCAGTTAAAGAGATTATTTAAATTTTCTCTGTGTTAATTTATTAATTTTATAGTGCATGTTTAAATTTCAAACTCATATTTTTGTGTCCATTAAACATTACTGTTAGTTTTGTCTTTGTAATAGTTTTGGTAGCACTAACCTTTGAAGCAACCATCAAAACATTCCTTTCATCTGCTAGTTGAAGTAGCTCCTGTTCCACCACGTCATGTCACACAGATACCGCTATGACCCTGATACGTGACTTCCACTCGGTGTGGTCTCTATGTATACACTTAACACATTCCCACCCTCCACCGTCCTCCCACCCAGTCTGCCACGGTCATGAGACCAGCGCATGTGTGTACTGTACACTCTGCGTGAGGCAGCCAGCGTTACCTACGGGATAAACATATAAACCCCTACAGCAGGACAAGACTTGCAGCATGTTGATGGAGCGTATCGTGTTGTTAAAGCTTCACAGGTACTTAGTACTGAGTAATGCAGACAGAATGCATTCTCACCCACACAGAGGGCTGCCAGAGATGCCAAACGGTCACACCAAACCCATAGCACAGGCGTTAGGCGCAGCTATGAGTCACATCAGGGTTCGGATGCAAGACATCAATCTGTATGGAGATTTGGTACTGGATAGGCAGCTTCCGGCTCCCACACAACGCTTTTATCATTCGCTGCAAATGATCTGATTCAGATGACAGAAGACTTTACAGCTATGCAGTTCTGTCCATTACACACCCTCTTATAGTTACACACCCCAAAATTATTTCATTCATACCATAAAACATGACTTTTGTCATTTGATAAAAAACAGACATTTTTTTAAATTTCCTTAAATGCATAAGGTGTCATGAACTAACGATAAAAATATAAATACAGCACTAATAATGCTCTACATAAATTTTTTCTTATTTAATTTCAATTATACATTTTTTCCTTTATTTTCTCTTATTAAAAAACAGACACAAATACCAAAGGTAATACTAGTATAGGGACCAATTCTCACTGTTAACTAGTTGCTTATTATCATATTAACATATTGGCTGTTTATTAAAACCACATGTTCTACATGACTATATTATACATACCTAATCCTACCCAACTTAACTACCTAAGAAATGTAAATATTTTGGGTGAACAATTTTAATAAGCAGCAAATTAGGAGTTTATTAAGGCAAAGGTTGTAGTTAATGATTTGACCTTAAAAGAAAGTGTGACCACCTGAGGAAAATAAATATATATATATATATATATATATATATATGTAAATACCACTAATACTGACATTACTACTACTAATATACATAATACATTTTTAACATTTTAAGTTGTTTAAAATACAGTAACCTAAATTAATAAATGCTAAGGTCATGATACATGACTTGCAACGGAACCGTATTTTAAAAAGTATTACTGATTAAATTCATGTAATGCGCATTATGAAAAATACAAATGTTTTTTCTTAAACCGTTTAGCGGTGTCTTAAGGGAACTTGTTTGCTTCTGAACAACAACCTTTGGGACTATTAACACAGTTTTTAATAAAAAGGACTTATTTGCCTATATAATTATTGGCTCATCTTTCAGAGCATTTGGAGAGAGGCAGTTTTCGCACCAAGCGCTCTCCGTCCAGATATCTTCACAGTCGAGACAAGGCCTCGTCTCCATGGTACCCGAGCGAGCAGATGGAATGGAGTCTATGCAGCTAAGTGAAATGCAGAAACTTTCGTCAGTTTCTAATCTGCCCTTGGCACCGAGGGCCACGTAAGCTGCGCTGATATTAAGAGATTCTCTATGAGTCACTCAGGTATTAAGAGAAAATACAATGCTCCTGCGAGCACTCTTTTAACGTGGGGTTTTATTGTCAAATGCATTTGTGCGCCAAAGAAAATTTCCACAGTGCCTTTTAACGCCTTATGCAAAGACACATCCAAGCGCGCAAACTAATAGCCCCATATAAAAGACATGTAAAGTGCATGCTCGGGATCCCCTGCTTTGCCTAGCGTTTTATATGCAGCGTTTCCATATTGTATTGCATTACGGTCCAATATTATAATGGGCTACAAGCACTGTGTGAGGTAGAAAGAATATCTATAATATATTTGAATAGATCTACTCTTGTGTGGGGTGTGAAAAGGTCAGGGCTGACTGAGATTAATGTTGCTATACGACCTTTGCAGGTTATCTGGGTATTACACCACATTCTAACCAACTCCACTGCAGTGTGTGTGTGTGTGTGTTTTGTGCGACCATGACTTCATTCGTATCTGATTTATGATGAGAGAAAATAAAACACGAGAAGGAAAACTGCTTGCAGCATTGACGACAGCAAAGCTCAACCGTGCAGATATCGTGAGCAAATGACGTCAGCCCTCACCCCACACTGCACCCTTCACCTTTGAGCCACTCAAGAGAAGCCATGTAGAGGCATCTCGATGGTCAGATAAATGCGTGGACGTTTCTCTGTGGTTAATCTGCCTCTGTCAGTCCTCGCAGTTACCCAAGGGAAGCCCTGACAGAGCATCAATTAGCATTCCACACAAGCCCAACCATGGCCCCGCAGGACCCCCGCTGATGTCATCACACATCTCTCGCCGCACAAGATATCAAAGAAGCGATTTACTTCCATTACACGCCATTCAGAGGTTTACATTACTGGAATACTTTCACCCTGGACACTTTCTCCTCTGGAAATGTTAGTGCGAAAAATCTCCAGTTGGATAACTGCAACTTTAGAGTTTTATCTTACAGAGAACAGAAATGTTCTTGTCTGAAAAGAAAGTGGCGCGCATTTATGATTTGTGATTTAGTTCTTTCTGCAGAGCAGCAGGCGTTAGCAATGCAGCGTCATGTATGATGCAGAAAATCTAAAGATTCTCACTAGTTGCAAATTTACTAGTACTGTTTATTAGCACATATTCTACATCCATAATCGTATACCCAATACCTAAACTTAACAACTACGTAACTATTAATAAGTAGGACTTTATTAAGGCAAATTTGTTGGTGATGGTTTGTTAATAGTAAGAATTCAATGTACTTTTAAGCAAAAAAAAAACCCAGCTTTTATCATTATTTATATTTTGTATTTTAATTAAAACGTAACAGTTGTCAGACATTTTAATCACTGTGAAACAGTTTCGTCCCTTATCTGAGGGGTGTGAATTTAGAGCTTCACGTAGGGAATAGAGTCATGTGAAGGCTGTGTCTGTTCGGGTGAGCAGACAGATGGGAAATGGCTGTTCCTGGAGCAGCCCGAGTGTGTTTTCCCTGTTCCTGTTGTTTTATTGAAGTGGTTCCAGTATCCGCTGGCTAAGCAGTGGCTCGTGGTATAGAGCGCATAGAGGCTCATGACCACCTGCCTCCATATTCCTGTTGTACAAACAGTAGTGCAAGGGGAAATGGCATCATTGGAAACACCTGTGCCCGACTGCCATAATGGCCCCCTTCACTTTCATTTCTCTGTTCATTCTTTTGTACATGCTCAGGCTTTGAGCTTGTGATGAATATCACTTTGCAAACAGTATGAAGAGATGTTGTCTTTTTCAATCAATCAATCACCTTTATTTACATAGTAGTTGTGTCAAAGCACTGAATAGTGTCAGATTGGAGAACAGAGTGTCAGTGATGTATAACGACACACAATTAGTTACTAGTTACTTACACACACAGTAGTTAATAGATTTGATCTTTGTAATCAAATCAATGATGATTGCTAGAAATTATCCCCAAGAGGGATTTTCATTTGACCCAAGATGTCAGTCTGTGACTTTTAGCTCTGCGACTGGTCAAACAACTTTATGTAAATATCTAGGTCAGAGTTGACCAAAACTGAACTTTGAAACAAGCTTGCAAAACTTCTTAGCATGTGCTTGCGTTTTTTCTTTTCCACTACATATGGATGGAAGTGAATGGCGCTCAAAGTCTAAGTGTGATTGCACCTTAGTACCGTGACCTAAACAGGTGCGAAAATGACAAGTGCCAGGACATTTTGTTAAATGCGTCATGCTCGGTAGAAATCTCATCTCTCCAAAATCTCACTCCTTATGTTCGCTTACTGTGGAAACTTGGCATTGTGAATATACTAAGCTTTTCTATGATTGTTTGTGATGTTTCTCAAGTCATTTCGTTAAACGTCAAATATGTTCCGATTGGGCATATTTGCATCAGGGTGAACAAACTAATTGCTTGTTACAGGAAACACCCAGGGACTACGAAAAGAAATTTCAAAAGGAACTTCTGGAGTCCCGTTCTCTTAAAAACTCACAAAGACCTAATCATAGCAAACCACAAGTGCTCTTTGGAGCGTAACAGGTACTGTCTTTTATTTAATAAAATTGCATTATCATACAGTGTCATAAATTCTCTGGACTGCTTTTATATTATGCAGTAATATAGAATATGCTGGCATTCGCCGATGTGTGAATGCATTACAGAAAGACACAAAGTGAGGACTGTAAGAGATGTGCTACAGCGTTCCTGCAAGACATTTCTGTCAATATCATAGTCAGATAGTGTGAGGACTTAACGAACCGAATTCTCTGGAGGCTTCAGGCTTTCTTCAGTTCTTCATTAGTTTTTTATGCGCCAAATCCCTAAAGACATAACGGTGTGTAATATAGGTACATTTCAGAATGTGAATTTATATTGCATGAATGCTGAATTTTTCTTCTAACTTTCATTGTGTGTGTGTGTGTGTTGTGGGTGGGTGTATTCAGACGCAGATGGGTAATAGTGATAAGAAGCTCTTCTGGGTGTACGACTGAAATATCTTGGATGCCTTTTTAATCCCTGGTGAAATTTGACAGTCTGTCATTGGATAGAATCCGTGCAGCTCTACAAATATCAAGCTGAACCCACAGTAAGAATAAACACGAAGAGAAATAATTGGACACATCATAGTTTTTATACTTTCAGTGCTTTTATTGTATTTTATTCTCATAGTAGTCTTTTTCAAGCATGCGTAACGTCTTAACGACTCACCTTTTCAATTTCTGAGCAGAGCAGGATTTTTCTGCTGGCCTGAAACCCAGCAGACAATGTAGCTGTAGATTGTACCACACAGAAATCTACATTGTATGCCAGGTTCACGACAGCACAAAAGAATTCATCCTTCGCTCCCCGAAACCAATGTGATTCAGCATGTCTGCGCATTTAACTCTCATTATTTGTCAGCCTTCAACAACTCAAAAACATTTGCACAAAGACAGTCCCTTGTGACAGGCAAATCACAAAGAGAATGTGACATGTCGCCTTGTCCTTTGTTACCTAATCACTTAAACTGAATCTTCAGCAGTCAAACAAGGAACAATGTCTCAATTTCTTTCAAAGACGTCTGAAACGGCTCCCCGAGACTTTTAGCTACACTTTGACAGTTCACTCACCTTGATCAATTTTTTTTGAAGAAAAAAAAAGGGAAACCCCCCCCCCAAAAAAAACTAGGCTAAAAGTGTATAAGCACCACCGAATCGCTCTGGTCGAAGAGACGGGCTGTTGTGACAAGAGCTCTCTTCAACGTCCATGAAGAGCAAATCCTATTCTGACAGGATGAGGCACACATTGTGATAACATACCACACAATCTAAAAGGAATTTGCCAACAGGAAGCAGAAAATGCCATCAGAGACCCAGTAGCCAGATGTAGCTGCTGATTGCAACACAGGATCTACACTGACTACTGAGCACCTCATGAGCACCCTAACAAGCCGCTGGCAGCGCTCGTCCACTTGAGCCGTCTCCAGTGCCTGAGGAAGACAGAGACAAAGAAACGAATGGTTAGACAACCCCAAATCAAAGTGTCTGCAGCTCCGGAGGACGACAACAGCCCTCCTTTTTGCTTGCAGCGCACAGACAGGCAGACCGGGGAGGGGGAGCTAATCTCCCGATGGGCATTTTTAAGCATGGTGTTAGCACTCTCGCAAATATTTCTCATTCTTTCCCATTAGCCTGGAGGCAGGACGGCAGACAGGGGCCACGGCTCCAGCGCGTTTTAAAGGTGCTCATCACACCCTTTTAACCTAACCAGACCTGCGTCGTGCATTTTTCTCATAACAGATGGCACCATAAACCTTTTTCTTTGACCTGAGCATTGTGTTATGGCTGTTAGATATCATGTAAATGTAAGCCTGGTTTTGCAACTATTATTTCCCGAATCCATTTAGTGGGTTGGCACGCATTAGGCTACCTCAGTCAGAGCGCTCGATTCAAGTCTTATTAATTAGAAGTGGGTGCTTGTTAGCCGCCAAAGGTGCACTTTGAATGGGTCGTCGACTAATTAAATCGTCCTCAGCTAGACAGACAAAAGAGAATGACTCGCATAGTGCTAAACACTTCCTGTTGGCAAGGACGCTGAGAGTGTAAGGCTGTTTATGTAGTAGATTATTGTACCGGTTAACAATAAAGCCGGTTGACTGACAGGAGCATGCAGAGATTGTAGTCTTTGCCCCTTTTCTGTAAAGGCTCCAGCTCTGCATACCTGAGACCTTGTGACTGTATTGATCAAACATACTTCGACCAGCTGATGGTCACTTGACTCTAATTTTTCTCCATTAGGGAGTTCATTCCTAACCTGAATTCCAGTGCTGTGTCCCTGCTCTCTGTCAGGCAGTCTGATCTGACTGTGGGACAGTGACAGCATGAGGTCAGATTCTGCATGACCATATTCTAGATCCCTTAACTCAATTCCTAAACTGTGAATATGTTGCAAATGTAACTCTTAGTTAAAAGTGAATGTGTGTTCCCGAATCTAAAGGGTTACCAAAATATCAAAATTAACTTGATTCAATCAAAAAAGCATAATTTTATTCAGCTATGATGAATTAAAGCAAAAGTAACAGCAAAGAGAATTGCGTTGTTACAAAAGATATCCGTTCCAAATAAATGCTGTTCATTAAAGAATCCTGGGGGGAGGAGTTTATCCCAGTCTCCATAAAAAAATTAAACAGCTTTTTTTTATGTGAGAAGTGTTTCTTGAGCACCAATTCAGCATATTATAATCATTTCTGAAGCATCATGTGACACTGAAGACTGAAGTTATAGCTGCTAAAATTCAGCTTCGCCATCACAGGAATGAATTACATTTTAAAAAATATTAATATGTCACTATTAAATTCATATTACTGTTCTACAGAATAATAAGAATAATGTATTCTTATTACTGCCTTCTATAGATTTCTTTTTAAAAAGCAAAAAAAATACCAACTCGTGTAGATAAATTAAAGACAAAAACAAAAACTGAGCCCATATATCAAAGTACGACAATATACTATCACTGTACCACTGTACGGACACAGTACTCTTTTGTTAGAGAGTGTTTATGAAACAGTTAAGGCCATTTAGTGAGCAGTGAACTGTCATGTGAGAGTGGCTTTAATAGAAATGATGCTTGTAGAATAGATGTCTGTGTTGTTGTGTCTTGCAAACGTGGGCTTTTAGTATATGCTATGCTCCAGTTATGATTATGTGGTTTAAATGAAAAACTCCCAGTCTGCCTTGTTGACCGTAAAGTGCTTTGGATTCTAGGGTTTCAAAAAAACTGTCAAAATTTGCTGTTTCATATTTAGAGATCCAGAGTGACAGCTTATGTTGACAGCTGTATTGTTTCATTCTGTTCCATTTACATTGCCATTGTATTTCTTCTGGCAGCACCAACAACAGGCTCTAGAAATTAAATGCACGTACGGACAATTTGTAAAGGCGTGAATCACAAAAGCTACGGTTTAAGTAAACTAAACAATTCATGTGGTGAAGTTACAAATATACATGCATCTACCGCCACATTAAGCGTTTCTAATTTGCACCCTTTTTTAATTTACTTGTGTGTGGCGCTATAACAGGGTGGGGGAGTGTGCCGTGAGGCTCTCGAGGGAGGTATGTGCTTCCTGCTGCAACACTATTGTCTGCCCCTAAGGAGAAGCCCTAGCCTGCGACTACACATGAATGACCTGTAAACATTAGGAGAATTCCGGCACATTCCATTCATAACCTTCCACAGTCACTGCTCAGCCCAGGGCCCTGCTAGTCAGCACATAAGACACGGCTTGTATTGTAGATACTAAAGTTCTGAGCTATCGTTCTTTTCAAAGCGCTACAGCAGACATTTCTGCAAGTTGCAGATTAAATGTGATGGTAAGTTAAAGCGTAATAGCTTTGCAGCAGACAGTGATGTGGAAGCTGACGGTATGTGAAAAAATTCAATTAAATTTGAATGCTCTGAATTTGTTATTTTATTGCATTTTTTGCATTTTATGCTTACATTTTTGCGTCCACCAGACTGAAGAAGTTGGCAAATGCAGGAAATTAGCTGTAATTTTGAATGATATATAAAATAAATGTAAGCATGTGCTCACCTAAATTGAAATGAAGATGTGGAGCATCATGGGATCTGAATAGGTCGAGCCTGTCTGGATAACCCTGTAAGAAAAAAGAGAGAAACAATAAATTATTTGAATTAAATATCCACATAGCTAAACATAGCTCAAATGCCATGCAAGTCCTCAATAACACTAAGAAATGTCAAAAATGGATCTTCAGAGGGACCCAAACCAACATAGGCCCCTTACTGAAAGAGTGAGGCCCACATTTTACCCCACACCGGGCTTTTCTTTGAGCACTCAAACAAAAGGCTTTTTCAAAGCGCTAAAGTATGAAATGCTACCATCTTCCTTGTCACTGCACTTAATGATAAAATGTCCCTAAAAATCCATCTGTAGATTAAGCCAAAGATCTCTTGCTTATGACTCCTACACGGCACCTTCTAACAGCATTGGAATTATTTTTGCTTGCGATCAAAGAGAGAAATGCACAAAGCATGACAGGTAAATTCATGATGTGTCTTAAAAGGCGAGGTCCTTTAGGTGGCCTTATGAACAGACATCAAAGTTACAACTCGTCAAAGCCTTGAGGGGAACTCCAGAGCGATATTTCAAGGAGAGAGAGAGAAAGATGTCTCTCTCGGCTCCATAATGAAAACCGAATCAAATAGCGAATGTGATTTATATAGCGCCGCTTTTGATGAAAAATGTTCAGCAACATTAATGATAATGATCAATCATCTCTAATGAAGACGTTCACTGCGAGCAGAGTCTAGATCACAGCAGGCTTTGTGTTTATTGATGCAGATCCAGATACCGGGGCAGGTCCAAAACCAGAACTGATGAGTCTCTACTTGTACTACTCACTATTTACAAGACGTGGGCCAGGGCTGTCTTTTTAGGGGGAGGCTGAAGATTGGAGGGGGAGGAGAAATGGAAGAGAGGAAGCTGCCAGGGTAACCTCCATGAGCTGGGCTATTCCTGGAGCCCCAGCGAGTTTCAGTTGTGGGTTTCCTCCTGGCTGCCTGGGAGATGACTGGTCTGACCACATCCAGATTTTGAGAGGAGCAGCAGCCGAGCCCCTGACCAGAATGCTGTCAAGGTGGTCAGCAACCAAACAGGAACTGAATCATTACCCGTAGCAGCCCTGAGCACAGAAGGAAGGAGGGAACCCAGTTTGTGTGTGTGCGTGTGTGCATTTCTATTTGTACATGCCAGTGTGTTTGTAGGAGAGAACAATTTAATCAATAAGTGATGAATGATTCAAACCTCTCAGAATCACCATTGTAACGTTTCTGCTCTGTTCAGATGCTACCGAGGACTACTCTGCTGACCCTTAAATTTCGGAGGTACACAGTATCACTTACACGTATGCCTAGTTTACTAGCAGAAGTATTTTCGATCTTTGAGGTGATCTGTCTGACAGCCGGCGCTCATGGCTTACGGCAAAAATCAATTTTCTACTGAAGGCTCTGGCTGTGTTTAGTCCTCGCTGCCTTTGACCTCCTACCTACATGGGGCAATGCTTCTAAAGAAGTCTGGACCGCTTTCTGTCAATACCAGCTGTTTGCTATGAACGTGGTCGTATTGAAAACAAGCAGTGAGCGGGTCTCGGCTTCATTCAAAACAAAAAAAGATATCGCTTTCACAAAGAGGTGGTCTCCTGTCATTGAGAAAGTGGCAGGGTTGGTTTTAAAGTCTAATTTGATTTAGAGTAAGTAACCGTGCCATACCAGGCTTGATGAGGAACTGCGTCTGGGTAGCCTAGTGTTGATAATCAACCTCGATAGGGTTTCATTGATACGATCGTACGTGGAGAGTTTGGCCCTGGCTCTGTGAAAGGTGTAAGGGAGATTCATTTCATTTCCCCTAAGCCCACTTGCCTCTTATGGGGGGAGGGAAGAGACAGACCAACTTTCTACGAATCAACGTGTAATTCCATTAGCCTGACGGATAGATCAGATAAGGGCGCTCAATCTGCTGTCGGTAGGGTGAGCGTAATTGGTTCTGACCGGCTTCTAAAACATCGCTAACCAGTCAAGAGACCGGATCAGAGAAAGAGGATCCATTTCCCCGAAGAGTTCGAGGAAGGTGAGAGGTTTCTACCATGCTGCCATTGCACTGGGAGTTCCCCTTTTTGCCAAGACCTGACCAACTCCAAAGGCGGGAAGTCCATTTGCATTATGGCATGTAATGCGGCTCCCATTAGAGTGAAACCCTGCAGATGGGTCAGGTTTGAAGTGAAAGGCAATCCCTTAGCACTACCGCACGCATACGCTTTCCTGCCATTCGAAGACCAGCTACTGGAAGCTCTGCACTGGACTCATGGTAAGGAGAAGCAAGAGAATCTTTCCAAAAGGCTGTATTGATGGGAAAGGGCTGGCACACAACAGAGCCTACAGTCCCTTTACAAGTCCTTGGCAGAAGCGCAGGCTCGAGCAAGAAGGGAGAGAAAGATCGAGAGAGAATGAAGGAGTCTGGCCCACAGCACACCCACTCACACGCTGGCCTGGAGAGCAAAAGCCTTCTATTCCCGAACGCGAACAACTCCCAGCGCTGCCCTGGGCCCGGGCCCGCTCTCGAAATACAGTGAAGCGTATAGCATTACACCTAAATGAGGGCTGATAAATTCTTCTCCATTAAGGCAACACAACGCTCTTAAAATAGCTATAATACTTGCTCTGTTTGAGAGTGCACTAACCCTGCCGCTGATATGCGAACCACCTCAACCCCGGAGCACAGATTGCAGAGGAGTTTGGATGCAGGTCTTCCAGGGCATGAAGCTGCTCTGCTTTACGTGCTGCCAGTGATCCTATCTATGTTTCTACAAGTTGTTATTAAAACTGTTGCAGAACAGGATCACACAGAAAGTTCAATACTGCCAAAACGGTGAACGTATCAAGACTTGAATATTAGAATGCAGCAACACAAAATGTCCACCATGCTGTAGAAAAAAATGCTATAAAAATAAATATTAATACTATAATGTATTGAGTAAAGTAAATTAGAAAATGGTGTGTTCCATAGTGGTCTACTGAAATTAAAGTTAATTGCTTAAACATAATGAGATATAAATCTAACACTTAAGCATTTCAAAGATTAGTTATTAGTTAGCATCTAATATTTCTGTAAATAAATATGGTGTGTAATTATGGGTCATTTATACTAAAAATTAAAATTCATTATTAAACAAATCATTATCCAACATATTGTAATAGGGCAGGACTCAGACAGGCATTTAAGATCCAAGGGCTAGCTTTATTTACATACACACACACAACATGGTCAAAACAGGCAAAGTCCAAACAACAGAAAGCAGGAATATCCAAGGGCAAGACAGAATCCTAATCCAGTAAAATGTGTTTGATCAGGGCAGGTAGTGAAACGTTCACGAAAACACAGGTAACAGTCCAGGGTCAAAATCCAAGAGGGCAAAGGAAACAAGACAATGAAAACAAGGCACGGCTATGTCAAGAAACCAGGATAAATACAGAAAACACTTGGTAGAGTCCGCTTACAGCAAAACGATACGTCACAACTTTCTGTTTGGCAGGCCTCCGCTTAAACGGCTGCCAAACAGGAAGTCAACAGAGAGGAAGCAGAGGGAGAGGTGAGAGCTCCCTCAGCTGGCTTGGCGTTACACATATGCAACAAAGATTTTTTAGAAAAAACAAACAATGTGCAAAATGTGGTACTGCATGGACATATGCATGCATTCAAGATTTAACGGGCATTTTACAGCAATGCTGCTGTAATGGTGCACAACCTTTCTAACAGGCTGGTTTGCGTGTAGCTGTGGACAATCGGCTACCTGCTTCATAATTTACTTTGATTGGACACTGGAAACACCGAACGAGAAAGAGAGAGAGGAAACACTGCGATCACCATTGATTCTCATTTTCCATGACGTGTTGCCGCATGTACTATGCTCGTCACCTGTTGGAATTCAATGCACTCTGCCCAGGTGGGGAAACACTGCCCATATATGGGCACGGTTACACAAAGCTCTGGGTGTGCGTGTTGTGCCGTTACCTGAGTGTGTACGTCACTCACACACACCTTCTCTCTGTCTGCCTCCCTCTATTGCGTCTCTTTGCAACTTTCATTACATCAGGAACAGGGAGGCATGGAGACAGAGCTGGGAACAAAAGCAAGTCTCTTACGGGAAGCCTGCCTTATGAAGACCAGATTTTGAAGAATTTTGCTGTTGCTTAAACAGATAAGCGCAAGAGAGCATGTAGAGTAAGAACGCTTACGTAAGCTGACAAAACTGACCCTGTGGCACATTTACGGCAGGTATGTCAAGGTTGTGTCGTGCACAGTGACATAAATGTTGCCGGTCCACACCCATGGATACGAAAGCACTCTACACGGGTGGAACGTGCCAGCGGCTCCCCACACTAGTCACTCCCACCACTCCCTCTACAGGGAGTGTAAGTCTGACAATTCTTCCTCTAAAAGCCACCTGATGATTCACAACTGCCACTGAAACTCAAACTGTTTGAAAAAGCGTGACCTAGAAATCAGAGCAGCATCATTGCATTAATTTCAGCCTTGAGACAAAAGCCGGCAAGACGTCTTGATAAAATAACACTTTATCATCTTATCTAAATACCTTGTGGGCACTGCACTACACTGTCATGCACATTTCAGAGACAACAGAAGCCCTGTGATAGGATAAACCCAGATCTTTCACTAGGGTCATGCTAGTGAATACAAGGACAAAATTCCTACCTCGCAATGAATTTAAAAAAGTAATATTGCTTAAAGGTATAGTTCACCTCCAAAATAAAAATTCTGCCATCATTTATGTTCCAAACTTGTATGCAAACAAAATTGTTAAATATGTGTTCGTTTGACCCCCAAAATTTTTAAAACATCTTCTGTTGTGTTCCGAAGTCACACAGGTTTGGAATGACACAAGAGTGAGTAAACGACGGCATAATTTTAGGTGAACAATCCCTTTAAGCCTGACTTCCTTGGGTGGGCATGAGAACTTGCCTGTTGTGAGCCGGACTACAGGGAGTGGTAGACTTCGTATAGTTTTAGAAACACAAAGACACGGAGGATGCGTGAGCATGTTGGTGGGCGTAGGTTCTACCGCCGCACCCTTCTGCAAGCATGGGGGTCAACGTGTGACCGGCACATTCTTTCGGCTGTATGAGGCGTCAGTCTCGCATGCACACACACCCTCTCCACACCCAACGCCCAACATCCTTCGACTTCACTTCCTGTTAGGCCCTTAAATGATGGCAGGTAGCCTTGAAATCTAATTTTAGGGTAGCTATTGTTTGCAGTAGTTTCCGGAAGGCGCCTGTGTATAGTCGGCAATAAAATAATTAGGTTAGTGTGTGAGGTGTCGGTTTAAGGGACCTTAACTGCACTTCCTGTGTCTACAGCAACCTAGATAGACCGGGAGAAAGAATTAGTGGCATGCTACGTAAATCAAGAGTGCAAAATTACATTTTCACAGACCTGTAAACCTTTACTTTTCTGATTTCATAAATATATTAAAAATTGCTATATATTATTATTATATAAGTTAAAATAATTGATATTTTAAAATGTGATTTATTACTATGATTCAAAAGCTGAATTTTCAGCAAACATGCAAAAACATTTCATTATTATCAGATGTGCAGCAAAATATTTTCAGGATTATTTGGTGAATAGAAATGTAAAAGGTAAAATGTAAATCTTTTGTAACATTATAAATAACTTTACTATTTAATGCATCTTTGCTGAAAGAGTTATTAAAATATATTTTTCATATTAATTCATAATTCATATTTTAATCGTTTATATTAAAATCAAGGTTTCCTTTACTTTTTTATTCATTTTGAACAAATCTATGATTAAACATTGCATACTAATTTTGTACATTTATATTCAACAACAAAAAGTTCTGACTCAAAGTGAGTAATTCAACTCAACTCTTTGAAGGTCATTAACGTACAGTAGATCCTGAAGGACAACAGCTGGGCATAGGGCCGAATCTAGTGTCTCTCTCACATTCTCATTGGCCATTGACTAAGATAAACATCTGCAGCCCTGAGCAGCTTTTTGTTCTACGTACTGACACACAGCCTCACAAATATCGCCACAAATACACAGTATGAACAAACACTCAGTCTTTATTGCCCAATATTGCAACAACAGCTGGTTGACGGTAGAAGGTAAATCTAAACACCGGTGATTCCACCCACTGGCTGGCCACTAGTGGGCCGGCCGGCAAACCAGAGAATGTGTCCTCTGATTACCCAAGAGCAGCCGGCCAATCAGAAGTGATACTCACACGCTCCATTCATAAGAAGCAGCATTGTGTAGGGTACTCTCTATAAATTCTTCCTCCTTCTGTGCTCGCTAGCCATAGCCGCAACAGAGCGCTCTCTCATTGGTGGAATGCAACAACCGCTCTCCCAAGGGAAACCCCCAAAATATGTTCTCAGCCTCCAACAGGCACATTGACAATTCTTTCTCAAAAAGGACCCACATGTTGTATCTGGATTACAGCTACTAGAATTAGCCAAAAACATTGTTTCAACGCATTAGCGACACTGATAAAGCAGGGATATTTTCCTTATCAGCTCGGTAATTCGATTTGGTTAGGTTAAAAACATCACTTTTCCATGTTAAGTTCCATCATGTGACACAGATGAAAATGAAAGCACATAGAATGAATGGCAGTCCTATCCATACAAAGTTAACATGCACCCACACACACACATACATACATATAAAAATAAAATATATAAGTATATATATATATATATATACACACATATACTGTATAAATACACACACACTCATAGCATATTACACTCTCAAACTTTGTCCTGAATTTCTCAGTCTATTTATCGAAAACCTGCAAACAATTTCTCAGTTTTAAAGCACACCATATGATATCCATTAGTAGCCAGAGCTCTCTGTCTTTTTTCCCCTCTCATTGACTTACTCTGTCTGGGTGAAAAGAGTATTTCCTGATGGCTGAGCGCTGCCTGCATGTGCGGGGTCCCCGACTTCCCCCTTCGTCTTCAGGAGCCGCAAACACAGACACACACAGAGAGTGAGAGCTCCATTAATGTCTCCGAACTGCTGGAAAATAAAACAAAACTCTACTCGGTTCAGCATTATCAGTCTTCTCCATATGAGTTCCTGGCTCGAATGCTCTCAGTCTGTCTCTCCCTTCTGCCTCTGTCCTTGCTCTCTCTCTCTTTCCACTCGCATTCTTTCGCGACTAATCAGTAACACTCTTAAAGCGATAGAGACAGAGGAAGCATGCCGTAGACTCTGAAAGTGCTTCCCCGTTTCTGCAGAGAACGAATAATATCATTGTTATCACTGTCACTGAATTTAAACTCTCTACCGCCCCCTCCAATTCTCTCTCTTCCTCTCTCCCTCTAAACAGTCAGTCATACACTGGAGACGGACTGCCAGAGTACTTATAGTGGTGAGGGGGCTGAGCAATTTTGCCCGCAGCCTATCAGTGTTCAGGGGTAGTGTCCTGTTTCAATGCTGCTGTGAATTGAGAGGTTAGAGAGAGGACACCCATTCAGAAAAAAAGAAGGGGGAGAGCGAAAGGGAGGAGGGGAGAGAGAGAGAAAAGCCGGCAGTGGTGGTGAAAAACGCCTAGGCTGTGCCTCGGATCTTTAGGAGCAGGAAACTCCCCTACTTATGTGACCGAGGAACGTTAGTTAGTGTCTTTCAGTAAAGAATTTGCTCTGTACCAACCAGGCAAAACGCTTCTGTAAACAGGTCCACCAATGTCAAACACACATGCCTTTTCGTGATGACATAAAACAAACCTCTTGATAGTCTCAACAAACTGATATTACTTAGAATCAAATTATAATCAATAAAACTGGATAAATCTGTTTTTTAGATAAGTTAATAGGGAAACTAACCTTTTTTTACTGTAGTTCAAATACAAATTTCCCCCTATCATAATTGTTGTAATAATTTATAAAAACGAGCTAAAAAATATTTTTGATCCAGTTCCAGCATATCAGAAACACTGCTTTGACTCATCCCGGCACATCTTTATAAACCCCTAATTCTCTATCTTGGAGAAAGTACCTGAATTCTCATCAGCTGTGGGAAACCCAACACCACAGAGGGACACTCGGCTGTTTAATATTTCAGAGCGTCACCTTTCCAGTGAAATAAAAGAAAGAACGAAAGAAAGTGATAGGCAGAGAGGTGGAAGAAATGACAAATCTACCTGCTCATCTCTCTCGCTCCACAGCCCTATGGAACTGGAGCACCACTGAAACTTCTTTTAAACTGCCATATTTTAGTTGTTAGTCACAGAGAGAATAGTGAGTCATCTCCGTGTGCCGTGAACCACGCCGCGTGGAAGCTCGCACAAGCCCTGTATTTTACCTCTGCTGCCTGAGTAACACAGCGATGCTCTGTGCTTCCCTACTGCCCATTTACAATACACAAACGGCGGACGGTCAGCCAGTGCTGCTGCCCCTCTGACGACCCACCGGCTCTTCAACCACCGCTGCTTTTACAGGATGCTCAAATGAGGCTCAGTCATGAGAAGCGAAAAGGGGGAATACAGGTCTCCTATGTGACTCAGAGAAAAACGTTTTTAATCATGCTCTTCAGTGAGAAAGATGAAACTTGTGGTTTGATCATTTCCAAACATTTTGATTTCTAAGCTATTTTTTAGATGTACTTAGTGAAAACATTATTACTATTAGTTTAGTTCTTAAAGTCTAGGATTAAAAAATCTAATATGAACCTGGCAGTTTTAGAATTTACAATATTGTCAAGTGAAGTTAAAATATAAAACTGAGTATTATATTAAAAGTATTTTTATATTAATTAAACAAGCTAACTTGTTACAAAAGTTCTTATTGTAAAAAGAACAAATCATTTTGTTAAATCAAATAAATAAGTGTCGAATTAAAAAAAAAATTCACTGCCACTTTATGCTACTTCTATTTACTTTATTTTTTGTGATTTAAGACATTTTGTAGGTCAGTAAAGTTGTATACATCAATTGCCTTTAGTATATATATCTACCTCCTACATTCCCCATCTTTTTTACAGCAATCTATACACAACATTCAAAGAAGTGTTCAAGCTCCTGCTGTGTCAGTCTGCACGGTGAAACAGAGCTTGACCACAGTACAGACAGCGCGTGTTCCAAAAGAAGGGAGGAGGTGACGATGAATCACACATCGTAACGTGTCAACATGCCGCTTTGTCGTTTTTCCTTTTTTTTTTGCAAACAATTTAACTTGCTCTCGTTCATTTTGTTGTCAGTGGGTTGAGAGCTTATGAGTCAGGAGCCACATTGTAACCACAGGGCAAGCAGGGGCGATTGTTGTTGCAACCATGTGCTTCCCAGTCCTTTCATTTGGGAGAGGAATTTGAAAATGGTGTTCCTACTTCAGGAAATTATCTTAAATGCTACCTTAGATATCAAATCAACTCAACAACTTTAAAAAAGGGGAAAAACATGTTGTGTGTACATAGAAATTAACACAGATATATTTAAATGTACATTATATTTCATCCAACATTAATGATTGCAGACATAAAATTCTTTTATAATTTTCCTTTCTTAAATATTAAACAAGAATGATATGTTGCAATTTTGTAATTTAAATTGAAACCTTACATGTATTTTGACACTTTGTAAACCCAGTCACTATAACATTAAAACGTACTCGCAGAAAAAATTCTTTTTTTTTCTATTTCCGTTTTTCAAAAACAAAACCAATGCTAAGTCAGAATCAACTCTTTTGTATTTTGATATCCCAGTCATATATCTCATACAGTACATTTGAGCTGGAAGTCTTCCGTCTATAAGCCCATAATGATGACAACAACCATCCCAGAACACAGAAATAGCCCTAAATTTTTAACATTGCTGCGGTGTAAAAGGTGTGAGCTATAGCTGCCAACACCACCATAAATGTAAAGATGAAAGACTCGTCCAGCCTGCCATAACCGTCCTCTGCAACCTCACTGGAACCTGATAAACTACGACCTGACGCAAGACAGGGGTCAAGACCGATTTAGAAGGAATGCAAGACCGGCATTATTTATGAGCCCAATGGCTCAAATCAATTTTGTAAGTAATCACTCCTACAATTCCCACTTTTAAACTAGCTTAAACTCAAAGAAACATCTGGAGTTTTTATCATTTTATATGCATAAATAGGCATCACCTGCAAAACAAGCGGCTCCATCTCAGCAGGTTAAAAGTGACCCATGCTGTAATCAGACTCATCCAGGGTGGTTTGCACAATGGGTACAGCAGCTGCCAAACATCAGGTGACCACATCAATCCTAAGGCACACAGAGGATCTCATGGTGACAGAGGCAGCAAATTGCCCTTATTTGAATGAATGGCCGAAATCACATGACTGTTCTCGGCTCGCCTGAGCCACACTGGAATTCGGTTAAGAGACGTCAGGGTGACGCGCTGCCACCTCACGCTCCCTCCTCCCAGAGCACAGTTTCGGGGATTGTGTGCATGCCTGCGGGGTCCCACCACGCCAGTCTCTGCCAGTCTGGCCCCAGGCACTGGATGTCTAAATTTGGTGGCTGCTGGCGGGCAGGAAAAAAAAATGCAGGGACGCGGATGTGATGTCACTGTCATGCCGCAAAAGCATGACTTCATGCGTCTTATCGGGTGCAGATAGCCCCGCATGCTTGTGTTATATTCTGCTACATGCATTCACACGCTCTTCCTCCATCACTTCACCAGCATGCAGACGCAGCTTTTAAAAAGGCACAAGACCGTGCACCCAGATACCTTGTAACCATGCCAACCATCTGTTTGACATACTGTAGCTGACAAGACAATGAGGGATTGAGCCGGTGAGTGGAGGCGAATCTGACCCTGATCCAGGAATGTGAAACATTCCTACTGAGGAAACGAACGGTCTATTAATGATTAGACTTACAACCGTGGTTATAATTGTCTGACACTTTGTGACTGTTGGAGATGCCTCACAGAACAATGGGACAATTCTGCATACGCTGAGGCAATCTTCATTTTTCACTTCGGTCTGACTGAGCGGCTAATATGAAACACGATGGTCGAGGAAATCTTATCATGTGACTGATTTATTTAAGTATGCGATTGAAGTGCTTGTAAACTTCTGTACTTGGAAATTGTGAAAACTGGTTGTAAATGTGATGCAATAAAAAGAGAGTGTACTGCAAAATAATGGCAAGAAATGTATTTACAAAAACGGCATGGAACAAGTATAGTTCAATTAAATTAAAAACGTACAGTGTGACTAGTGTAGTCTGATTCCCCCCAAAATATCTGTTGACCGTTTGAATCCTCTTAATTGAAGAATCGACTGAAGCAACATCTGATTCACTTACTGTTCTGCTAATGATCATTATTCATATGCAGTTTTTGAAAGAAGTCTCTTACGCTTATCGAGGCTACATTTGCTCTAAAAGCCGCTATATTATAAAATGTTATTACAACATAAAATAAGTGTTCTCTATTTTAATAAATTGTAAAATTCTGGCAATCCATTGGTCCAGTCTTTAGTGCCACAGTCTTCTGAGATCATTCTAATATGCTGGGACTTCAAGAACATGTTTTATTAATATCAATATTAAAAACAGTCATGCTAGAAATTTTTGGGGAAATCATATTTCACTTTAGGATTCTTTGATCAGTAAAAATTTCAAAAGAAAAGCATTTACTTTTTAACAATGTGTTAAGTCTTTTTCACATTTAATGCATTCTTACTAAATAAACCCCAAACAGTAGTTTATATAGTTGTAATACTTTTTCAACTATTGTACAAAAAATGTCTGTTAGTAACATTGCCAAACAGTTTTTCTGCGTACTTTTAATTAATGAACAAAAAGATATGATAAAATAAAGAATCCTGGTTTAAATGAACAATAATGAAGTTTCCTTTTGTGAGCAATAAATCAGTCTGTTAATAAGTACGATGTTATGCCTTCCCTGTTCCATTTGCAGGGGTCTGGGTGGATGCTGGGTGGGAAACCGTGAGATACGGTAAAAGGAGCCTGACCGGCTCCTTCTCCGCCCTTGGCTGGCCCTTTAAAAGGTGTCAGATGAAAAGCAGCGGAGATTGTTGCTTTCCCTCTCTCTCTCTCTCTCTCTCTCAAGCATTCTTCTGTCCTCGCCCCCTCAACACCCACGTCTTTTCTCTCCTCCTCAGCTGCCCACTCACTCCCTCACACTGACACACACCCAGGACCCTCGTCCCCCCAGCCTGCCGCCTCTGGTTGTCCCTATAAACTCAGGATGCGGGACCCCCGCCTTGCGCCAGGGTGACCCCATCCGCTCTGGTCCACGCTTCCCCCTGCGTATATCCTGTGAGTGGGCTGGCCCGCCAGTGAGAGAGAGTACGAAAGGAGAGCCACTGCTTCCCTTTTCCGCCCCTCTCTCCAGAGCCAGCACTTCAGCAAACGAGAGTGACCAGCGGCAGAGCGGCAGACGCCCTCGTCCTGGAAGTTCCGAACACGTTCTTTTGAAACATTCCATTCCACGCCAAAAAGGGTTTCCTGCTCTCACACCCAACCCCCACCCTCCTGCGCCCACCCTCTGTGCTCGGCCTCCCCCGGCCCAGACAAGGGCTCTTTCAGGGCTTCCTGGAGTACCACCTTCAATTATCTCAGGGTCGGAGAGAAAGTGCTGATGTTATACAATGCTGATAAAGTTCCCCTCAATGCATTCCTCGCTAAGGCAGAGTGGCGTAATCAAAGGCGGGACTGATTACTCTGGCCCAGGATCATGCTGGACAATGGTGGGGGTGACGGAGAAAGGGAGACTCCGAGAGAAAGATAAAGAGATTTGGGGAAAGAGAGTAACATTGGACTGGAAGATCGAGCAGAACAAGATGATGGGGGCCAATGGGGAGTGAGTGCAGGAGGGAAGACAAGACATTAAAAGTGAGAGAGAGAGAGTCAGGGGCTCTTCTCCAGCTGTTTACAGGGCTACGGGTCAGCAGGGTTCATTTCCTCCAGAGCACACACGTCTTTATCTGGCTCATCTGCCGACGGAGCTGATAGGAGCCTGGGGGACGCTAGGGGTGTCTACCACAGTCCCAGCCTGTGTCCGTTTGTCTTTAATTTAATAGGGGTGCACAGTCCACCGCCACACATCCCCTGCAGACTTCCTGGTGATGCTGTATTGTCCACCTTTGCCCTCGCGTGTGATTCAGGGTTTTAAATACAAAACAAACAACAACAAAAAAAAACCAGACTTCTCTGATCCGCAGCAAGTCTCTGCCGATGTTTTGTCTTCTGTCACACAATGGTTTTTAAGCATACATTAGGTCAACTGTAATCTTCTCAAAGAATTTGCTTTCTCTAGTCAAGGCTTTTTGGAAGATAGTCTTGATCTTACTGAAGAAGAATAGAACAGTTTTATCCCCATGGTATGTTCAAATGTAATTTCTGATAAATTAATAACTTTTGGATCAAATATTACCAACCAGGGATACCTGAGGCTTTTAATTCATGTCTAGAATTATTGAAGCAATTTATATGCTAGCACACTCCTAAAGGTTCACAGAATTGGGTTTTTGCAGATGAATATTCCCAAAACATTGATCACTCATCCAGCATTACACAAATTTCAGTCTAATTAAATATGGATTGAATTAAATGAGAACATACTTCACAGTAATAATATTTACAAAGAGAGAATTCTATATAAATTATAATTAATAAAAATGACAATATATTATGATGATTATAATTATACATGTAATATTTTTATTCTGAATATTTGAATATATGAAATAGGTTTTGTCAATTTGTGTGGAAGAGACAATAGCACATAAAGCCTATGAAAACACCAGATGTCGATTTCTTCAACATCGATTAGTCAAAAGCAACACATTTCTAGTTTGGTGTCACCGAAGGGCTACTTGAGCCTCGGTGATGAAGCTGACAAAAGAACTTTTGAGTTGATCTTTAGTTGATTAATGTAGTGACGCTAACCGTGCACACTTTATGAAGGAAATGCAGGGACTTTACAGCCTTGTCAGGGAAACAAAAGTCTTCTGTCTTAACAGCAATGCATAAATAAGCACTATAAGAGAGTGAATACAATAATCTTTGACATATGACTCACGGCACTGCATCATTCATGTGTAATACTACTCTCTTGAAAGAGCACAAAAAAAGATACTAGTCACAGGTTGAGTAAAGGGGATGATGTGTCACCGGTTAGATGAAAATAAATAAGTGAATCGATTATTCAGCTGCACATTATCAATATCCAAAACAGGTCTTACAACACATGAGAGGAGTGGAGAAGAGAGGAGAGGAGAAGAGAGAGGAGAGGAGAGGAGAGGGAGGAGAGGAGTTGCCCCTGTGTGGGTCTGAACAAGTATGAGTCACAAGTAGGCTGCCCACTCAAACACCCACACATCCCAGTGAGTGGGTGTGAAAACGCTGGGCTCGGAGCCTACGGGCTTTAGAGAAAGGGAGAGATGATCATTCTGTCTCTTATTTTCACTTTCTCTACTCCTCTGCACACATACACCTCTTCTACCCACGAGCTGAGCCCACATCGAGGGAGCATTTTATGATGTCATCTCCTCAGATCTAAAGAACAGCACTCAGGATAATGTGTGGGCTATTATCCTCTATACGTTGGTGCCGCGTACATGTAAAATACTGAATCTTTTTGGAGGATACACTGCTTCCCTTTCTTTCAAACTTTTTCATTTGAAACAATTAACCACTTTTCCTTTCAACACAGCCTCCTGCTGCGCACTGATCTCACTCTCCTCACAGACCCAGGATCAAGTCTGGCACCTGCCAATCATCACCTAAACTTTCAAAAGCACACCTGTAGATTTCTAAAAATGCCCACTGCAGCTCGCTCACCCTTAGGACAGACACTAAAGACAAAACGTTGAACCTACCGGTGCAGGATGAGTGCGTGATTCGGTTTTAGCAAGTCCATTCTGTACTGTTGCAAGAATATTCATCTAGGGCACTACAGAAAATAAGAAAGAGAAGAAATCGTGTTATAATGCCACATCATAATGCTAAAATTGTATATATCACTCTCAAAACCGTTTCAGCCATCATGGACCAATATTATGTTGTATAACATGTCCAATTCAAATGAAACCCTTAAGGACTGTGAAGGAACATTTTGTTGAAACGGACCAGCTAGATGACACTCAAGTGAGACAGATTGCTCATTAGAATATTTCACATTTGCGTGTGGGCGATCACCAACAGCCATTCTTCATCACAACTCAAATAATCTCCAGAAATGAGCGCTTCAACTTGCAAAACAATCTCAAATCACACAAATAATCACGTCATTTCTTCCATTTAATAATTACACATTTGATATTAATTACAACCCCTGTAACAGTGAACTGTACACTATGGATAAAAGGTTTAAAATACTATTGTGTAATTGAACACACAAATGTGGCAATTATACAAGCGTTGCTATAAAAGGGAAGCCCTTTTAAGGCACTTTGAGGTACTTAACTGAAATATACAGCGGTATGAATCATTCACATCCTTATCATTATGCCAATTGAGGTGCTGGATCCATTAACAGCACTTTTGAGGGCGAAAAGAAAATTCTCTGACATGTCTGACAGCACAAAGAAGACTCTGTTAATGCACTACTTTGTAACTGATCAGACGCGCCATTTGCCGAAAATTGAAATTACATTTTGACACAGGTTTACTGAGAATTTCTCAAATTTCTGCAGCGTGGAATTCAACAAAAGAGCAATTTAGCAATTTAGTCTTAAAGTACACAAAGTAAGCTCTGAAGTAGATCATAAAAACAAATAAACAAACAATATGTGCACAAGATAATATCAGGTGCTAAAAATGCTGCCTGTCAACATACAGACAGCAGCTATTGTTACAGATAAGCTGCTGGCTATAATTTACATATGATCAACAGGATCTTTTTTTTTCTTTACTGCTTACACATAAGGTTTCCTCTTATCACCCTCTGCACACTACTTTCACAGCATGCCTCATGTGTGCCCCCTGATGGAAAATATTTGAAACAAAAAAGTACAAATTCACTCTAAACAGGTATTTTAGGACTATTAGGCTAATGATTTGTGGGTGCATGACATCATTTGGCTGACACAGATTTAAAAAAAAAAAGTTGGACAGTAGACTAATTAAAAGTAATTACAGATGGTATACTTAGCCCATTAGATCTCATTGGTTTTAGTAGTACTATTAGGACTAGTTTAGTAATTAATAATGAACAGATATTTTGCTCCCAATCCCTTCAGTTTGGAGGAGCGTAACAGGGGCGATGAATGATGCTGGGGTGAGCGGGTTCATTGAATCCATGTACATAATGTGTCTGTTCAATTCACTTGTAGGCGTCCAGCCACTGCACTTCATCTTCCTAGTGGTGTTATCCTTGTCATTTGGGGAAAAAAAGAGGAAAGGGGAAATGTGTCCCCCCTTGTTTCCCCTCTCTAAACTCGCCCCTCTCTTATTCCCCAACTCAATTCTTTTAGCCCCCCCGGGGCAACAGCATTCCAAAACACACAGAAGAATTTCCTTTTCTTCAGTTCACAAACCCTCCCCTCCTACCTCACTTCAAGAAAAGGAAAAAAGAATACATCATCACCCTCAACCAAATGGCACATACACTGAATAACAAAAATATAGAAATAAAATGCCTAACGTGTATCTTATGACAAGTCATTAAAACACTTTTTCACAGTCTCTCGCTCTCTCTCTATAAAATGCATTTGTCAGATACCACACACACACACACACACACACTGAAGCTACAGCATTCTCTGTGTGTGTGAGGGAGAGTGTGTTTCGTGCATGCGGCAATGTAAGTTCGAGGTTTTAGACACAAAGCGACATACATGCAGGAAGCAGCAAAAACAAGTATTCTTTTAAAATTAATTATCACATATGTATCATATTTGTGGCATTGACTCTACAGTTTGGTCATATGCTACTCGGAGAAAAAAAAGATAAACCAAATGCTAAACAATGCATCTTAAGGACACACAATCTGCGGCTTATTATATCACAATATAATAAAATAGATCCAGCACGCACCTTTTGTTTGACTTCGTTGCATGCTCGCGTTCTTTCTCCGCGCACCATCACCGCTGATAGCGGACAATCGGTTTCTCTGCGTCCAGAGGGGGAAAAAGAAAGAAAGGCATGAAAAAATGAGCTCGGTCGACAAAATGAAAGTACGACTCCACTGCGATTGCAGAAACACTTCATGTTCATCATCGCATGTTTCATTCATCTTCTTGTCATTTCCCTTTTCCTCGCGCCGGCCACCTTTTCACGTTGTGCATTAACATACCGAATGGCTTGGAAATGCCACTGCTGCCCCATTCACATGAACGCTGCTGACTTCACTAACCAGCATTCAGTTCAGAAATCCCCCTCTGCCGGGGCCGTCCCTTCAGCGCGCGGATATAACGGGGATATAACGCACTGCAGACAGGCCTATAATATATACGCACACGATTTGAGGAAACTCCTAAGTCAGAAATACTTTTGTGCAGAAAAGGCGAAAGTTCTATGTTGAGATGACATCATTCTTCTACGTTGAACTTGCATGTTTCTGAGAACAGAAAGGGGTAAAACAGCTGCGTCCTCATAACTCACATTTGTAGGCAGATAAAGATTTCAACAGCAGATTCAAAGGGGAATTCGTCAGTGCGTTTTGTTGTTCTTCAAAAAACTGTACATTTAAAAAATAAAGCCCTAAGTCACTAGACAACTTCTTAATAATCCACAGAGGGGGTTTTAAACAATATTCTGGTTATGTAAACAACATCCGTGTTCGTTAAACTGTGTGCGAATTATTCACTGACTTTCGGGGAATAAAAGACTTCCTGTGAGTAACTTTCGCTGTTCGTCTCGCGCCTGTCCTACAGTTAGTCAATGTCAGCTGTTTTAGATTGTCTGCTTCTTAAAACAACAAATTTTTGTCATATAGGCTACTCGTGGCATGTAAATACATAACAGAATAATAAAAGTAGCATACATGTTGTTGTCGACGTACTAATCGATTACGAATCCCGCTGTCGAGCTCTGGTGTTGCTATGGCTTCTGTTATGGCGACTTCTGTTCACAAGCGTCTATTTCACTAACTAACTAACAACTTTCATACAGTTTTTTTTCCTGAGTACTCAATTCTTAGCAATTTAGCTAGAATTAAATGGCCGGGAAACACCGTTTTACAAACTACGTTAACCAATAGCCTCTTCTGAAGAACCTATCTGACGTCAAGTTGTTCTCCAAACAACCATACAGACAACACATTTATAGCACAAAAATATACTTGATATGAAGAAGTTAGCCCCACGAAAAACCATTAAATGTCCTTAACCTTTAACCTTAAAAGAGTTTTTTTTTTTTTGCCATATGTCAGCACTTGTATTCCTCTAAAATTAGTTTAGGGATTTTAATTAAATTGAGGAGGATTTTAACACTAAAGGCGTTCAATTGATTGATTCACATTTGGTAAAACTGATTTGAAACAAGCCTTTCATGTGTATTTAGATGCTTTGTAATGAGCTTACATTCCCCAGATGTGGTTTCTGAAATGTACTCATTGAAGATTATTGTATTTAATTGAGTTAACACTGTATGGTAGTTCATAAATCAGTTCCTCATCTGAGCATTATAATCTTTTTGAAGTTTAAAGTAATTGTGTTGTGGATTCAGTAAGGATACAAGACAATTTAAGACCTAATTAATGGCAATAGAAATGTAAAAAGCCAGCTTGCTAAGACACAATTTCAACTGCAGTGCATGCCAGATGCTGAAAAGTTGCATGTTGGCAAATGAGTAATATGTTCACTCATTTAAGTAGTTTTTTGTTGTACACTGATATGGGAAACCACTGAGCTTTGTGTACAACCTGGTTCCCCCTTTGCTTTCCCTCCCTCTCTCAACAGCAGAATTGTTTTTACAGTAGACACCAGGGGTTTCACCAGAGAGTGACTAGCAGGAAAGAAGTACAATGGGAGTTCACCTAACTGACCACATCTTCTCATTCACAACAGACCATGAACACACTTCTTCAATCCTTGTCCCGAATGCAGAAAGGATGCATGGGGGAAATACAATAGCTGTGGGAGGTGCCCAGTTATTTACATAAAATTTCCAAAGTGCCAGATTGGCATATGATGAAATGTCTCGTTGTTTCCATTCTCTCTCACACTTTCACAGAGAACATCTCAGAGAAGGCTTTCAAAGGAAGGATGAGTAGAAGATGAACTTGGGGAAATTTGCACAATTGATCATTTTGACAGGGTTTAAGAAAAACATTTCTGTCATTCCATGGATGGATTCTTGTTTAATATATGTCTAACAAAATGTGCGCACAAATTAAATTTTAAATGGGGAAAGCAGAATCGAATGCACTAGAGTTAGAGTCAATAAATCAATCTGTTTTGAATTGAGAAATGTGGCATATTATTAATAAAAAGAAAAATTATGAATGTTAATGATTTTACTAAGAAAAACCTCATTTGGAGCTAACATTAATCGTTCCGATCTAATCAGTGTGAGCACATCTGCACACAGAAAAATATGAAAACATAACCTGCGCAGCATGTCTCTTCAGCCTTCTAACACACACAGCACAGTATGAGCCTTTACTGGTATGGAAACATTTTAAATATCGGTTTCACAGCTGCTTCAGCCAAATAAGACACAAGCATCAGACAAAGAGTGAGAACAAAACTGTTCATAATTTAGTTGCTGTATTCAATGTGTGGATTAATCTGAAAAAAGTGACTAAACAAGCTTATTCTGCTTTTCTAACAGGAATATTGGAGCTAAATTATTACAAATACATCTTTCTTGTTTATCACAGACAGAAATTCTATTAACTATTTAGAAATTTCTCACAATAAACAAATAAAAATGTGCACTATTTCAACTATATTTTTCTTTAGTGCACTAAGCATGATTTAATTCTTCAGCTATATCATGATTAATAATGACATGGCAACATTTATGCTTTCATCAGTTCCAAGACTAACCTCTTCAAATGACAGCGCAAGCGGTTCAATAATATATCCAGCACCCAGATTGCACAGTTGAAAAATACAGTTCCTGCATTCTCACAAACTCTATATGCACCTATTCTTTTAAAATAATCTTTACTTGAGCAGCTGAAATATGCCAATAAAATATTTGGAAAAGCCTTTCTAGTTAATGAGAAGTAAAATCTGTACACAGAATTATGCCAGCTGTACTATTTGGCAGTGAGTACACTTGTGGATCAAGTCAAATCCACTGGCAAATACAGTTTTTCCCCACTTGCAGCTCACGATAATGATTCAATGCTGATTTACTGGTTATGAATCGCATGTTACGATATGGGAGAATGCAGATATAAAATCTGAGAGGTGATCTAAAATACTAGATATTTTTCAAGATATTGTATAAGGTTACGCTTGTTTTTAGAAGCAGACAATAGCATACAATACCTGAATGCATTCTCTGACTCTCATCCTGACAAGTACCTTCAATTACCTGCGGCTTCAGTCAGCTGCGGCTGGAATTTGTTTATCCATAGTCTAAAGGACATGCTGCCTTTGTTTAGTTAGACCAGACACATTGTAATGAATAACCACTCCTGTTATATGCCGTTCACGTGTTACTATTCTTTATTATATTTTCTACAGCATAAATCACCAAGTTGCATGTGGTTTCTACATTATTTGATCTTGGATTCTCAGGTACATTTAAAAGTCTGTGCAGCATGAATTGCCTGCAATAAAATATTCTCAGTGAACAAAAATTCCAGAGTGTGAGCCATTTTCAGCGTAGACCACAACATACTCTTCCTCAATGAATTTCTAGTCGAGCAATCTTTAAAAAGGCATATATAGCCTATATTAAAACAATTAATCCATAAGATCTTTAGTCTTGCATCATGAGTCAATTCAACCCGGCCTTATTGCTAACTGAGTCAGTGTACACAGTTTAAAACAAAAGCTAAATATGTCAGTACTTCCATCATTGTTTAAATGAATCTATACTGAACTAACAATTATGTTTTATTGCACTCAAAGCCGATATTTGTATATCTTAGGTTTGCTAAGATGATGCAGCCTGCAGAGATTTTTCTGCTGAAGTACGCAATTGAACGAGTGAGTCGGTACTCGCTAAATCTTATACTCCTCTGCGCTCGAGTTTGAACATAAATGCAGCTCGCAAGCGGCACATCCATAGAAACGTCCTTCTTTGTTTGTCATTTGTAAGGATGGAATGAGACCACCTCTCAGACCACACACCATTTAAATACATCAACGCATTAATCAGTGAACTGGAAATGAAAAATATCGCCAACCCCGCGGGGAAACGACAGCAAGACACTTCACTCTCCCAGCAGACAGTGCGTTTCTAAGAGCACCACAGGTGGGTCTCTTTGTATCCCCTCCCGGTTGTGCCCCATTTTGGGAAAGCCCCTCGGCGGCAGGCAGCAACCGTCTCCAGCTGAACCTGAAATACAAGCCCGAGTGCTGGATTTTCCCACTGCAGCGAGGGGGGATTGATTCCCAGGGATCCGTCTGAGTTAAACCCTCTTAAATGTCCCCCTGGCTTTTGTCTTCACGTTTCAGCTGAAATTCGCAGCATTCATCGAGCACCGTTTCAGAGAGCACAGGAATGCTCCGGGTTTGACAGGCACCCCTCGCCTTCTGCAAATGGGTGGAATATTTCACATACACACACTTCATTTGTGCACACACGCACTTGGTCACCCACACACACACCGAACAACACCCTCCCACACAAATACCTATATCCAAACACCCACACACACTCATGTGCTCCTGAGTGCACATGCACAGGGCACACACACACACATCCACCCACACACACACACACACGCGTGCTCCAACACAATAAGTTTCTCATGATAGCTCTGATCTGGTTTTGTACAGAATGGGATACAACACAAACAAATACGGCAGATAATGGCATTAGCCGAGATCCCGCTGGCAAGTTTAAGCACTTTGGGAAGAAGCAGATAGGTGTGCGTGCGCCATTTATCTCTCTTTAACTGCTGAGAACAAAGAGCAAAGCTGCATTTCAGTCTCTTGCATTCCATTCTAGCAGAGACACTCTTTCAGCACAGAGAAAACAATTACAGATCCCAGTCTGTCAACAGCCTCGCACAGCACAGAGGATCCACTCTCACTGCAGCGCACTGCAAACAGTGAGGCGCCTCTTTTCTATTCATAAGGAGTTGAAATTGACCACATTTTTAGCATGAGAGAGACTGAGCCAAAACTTTACATCATTGCAGAAACTCTCATTCCATCTGAAACTACAAGTCATGTAAATCAACTCCAGTCATTTGCTTTTAATCAAAAAGTTATGCTCATCTTCAAAAGAATCTTACCTGCACACACGGCATGGTGTGATTTGTGTCTTCCTTTTTCTTGTCACTCCATTTCCTCCAGTGTTCATGTGCCTGTGACTGACTGCAGTATCCTGTTGAGATCTGCTGGTATATGTGTGTGTGCGTGTGTGTGTGTGTGTGTGTTTGAGGCTGAGCCTTTGCCGTTCTCTGCGAGTGTCATGCTGGAAGTGTTGTATCCACAGGCTGCCTTGGGTTTAACTACATAGCATCTCTCCACCCCCATGGCTGCATGGTAAGCGTGTGTGAGCAGGGAAGGTTTCCTGCCTACACGGCTCTAAGTCGGCCCCCAGCCCACCCCCCCACGCCACACACACATTCACTGCCTACTTTAAAATGCCGTCACCTGACCAGCCTACCACAGCCAGCCCACACATAGTTCAGTTTTTCCTCTTTTTTCCAGTTTTTCACATCTCAATTATGGTTAAGTAGAAAAAGTAATGAAATAAACCAAAATAATCAATGAGAAAGCAGAAAAAGTTGGCGTACTGTTGCTCTAAGAATTTATTCTCACCAATAAGAAGTGAAACTCTTCATAAGGCACAATCAGACTGATTAATCTAGCAAAAAAAATAAATAAAAATAAAAAATGTGCGCCGACTTTTTGTGCTTTTTAATGTGATGTACAATGAACACTGTAATGGCTTGAGAAAGTATAGAGAAAAAACATTTAAATTCGTAACTATAGATATATATATTAAAATTATATAATATATATATATCAAAATTTCTATTCATTTTAAATACTATTCACACATAATTTAAAAACTTTATTTAAATTGTATTTTTTAAATGAAAATCGATGAAAACCCTTCTTTTAATGGTCTGTAAATATCTACAATGTTATCAATAAATTTGTAATAAAAAAGCTTTGTTTATGCAATATAGCTTTTTTCACAAGCTGGTCTTACAGAAAAATAATCTGTTTTGAGACTTGATCCGGTTAGGATTTGTCATCTAAGGGGGAAAAAGGAAATTGGATGTGAAATTGTAATTCATGACCTCACAATGCTCACCCTGTTATTGGATTGATTACTCACTCCATTAAATCATAAATAGGTCACCTCAAAATCTGTACTGTTTTCCATGTGCATCTCCTCAAACCAGTCCTTTAACACTCATAGACAGTGCATGCTTTTAAAAGTGTGAGGACTCAATGAAATGTCAGTGTATGGAAAACATATGCCTTTGTTGAGAACGCAATCAAAGATCAAACAGTGTTTTAGGCAACATCACAAAAAACTCTGAACGAATATGAATATGTGGCCCTGAACATATCAATCAGTATTTCCATCAACTCTGAAATATCACAATGGAGCAGTTTATAAGTCTACACAGTATGTGGAGAGACAGAGCTGTATGTCTATCTGAGAGCCCGTTTAGACAACAAGTGCTCTATTAGAACTAAGCACCACGGTTATACAGCTTTACCTTCAGTGCTGTACATTAAGCAGAGGTGGGTGTGTGCGCTTGTGATTACTTTTCCGAACTGGTAATTGGACTATTTTAGAGAGCGAGACTGAAAGAATATTCATATATATATTCAGGTAATATGGTTACGGACAAGAGGAATGAATTATGCGTGGGCAGAGCACAAGCTCTCTATCAATATGCAGACAGATTTTATAGACTCTAATGAAAACCAGCGAGGTTTATCTGGAAAAAATACTTTTGCTGGTTTACCCAAAACATTCAACTTAAGTTGTGAAAATCATTTTGTTGATTAGTCTTTACCCTTTTGAGTTAAAATCTCTAAACGTTATTAAAACAAGACACTTGCAAAAATAAATGGCATTTATTATATAATATATTATTGTCTTAAAAATAAAGGCTGCACAAGAGTGTTTTTGTAGCCATGCAGCGATACATATGTCAGCTTCCACAAAAAAAGAAAAAGGTTCTTCAGATTATTAAAATGCTCTTCTAAAAATGGTTCTTCTGTGGCAACTTAAAGGGGGCACAAGGTGCTATGATTCTTTAGGGTCTTCACGAATGTCTGCAACAATCTTTGGCTCTTACGTTCACTTTCATATCTAAGTACTAAGGGTGGAAATATGCTAATATGGGACAGTCCAACTGCAGTCGTGGGTGGGGCCTGAACAGTATGATGTCATTCTCAAAATGCAAAATCAAAACGGTTTGATAATTGAGACTGTTTGTATGGGGGGGCTTAATAGAAGTGAAATGCCTCCACGCACTTCAAAGACACATTTATATGCAAACACCATGTAAAAGTGAATTTCTCCTTTAAAAATTTGGACAATGGAAATGTCAAATGGATGTTAAAGGTTCTTCATGGAACTGTCAATGTCTAATTTTTAAATATAATGTATCTTTTTCGGATGTGCCTGACTTCTTACCTCTGATTTGTCACTGAATTGAAAAGCAATTAAAAGGACTTAACCTAAAACCACTAACCAAGATCTGCAACAAATAAAGTTTACTTAAAAAATAGAATCAGTTTAGGACATTTTCATTCCTATGTATGCAAACAACAAACACTGAAATAATGATTTGTTAGATTTTTGTAAGAATTAAATAATTTACAGCCATAGTAAACTGTCAGTGTCAAGTGTTGCTTGCAAACTGTGCATTCTATTGTACATTAAGAAAAAAGCCAGACCGTGAGAATTGAACCCTTGTTATTATTCATAATGAATAGGTGTGGCTTCTAAGAAACTAAGAAATGTATTTAGTTGAGTAAGTTCTCATCACATACAGTATACAAGCACTGAGACCACACCCCTACACCCTCACCACAGTTTCCCGACAATCCTCTCCCACCTTAACACAGATTTTACCCACAGAGAGTTCATCAACTGTTCTCACAGTCACTTGGGTCACTGGGTTCTTTCTCAGATTCAGGGTGTCCACTCTTGAAATTTCTATCCTGCTGTTTAAAGCGAAATTACCAAGGAACTGACTTCAGATGATGACAACCCTGGAACAACACACAGCACTCCCGAACTCTTCGACTGTTCCTTGTCTGTTTGATTACGTCAAATTGATCTTTATCTCACATCTGTACATGTACAAACTACTACTACATTTACTGTCAACATTACTTTGGTGTAAAGCTGCTTTCCAATGATATGTATCATGAAAAGCACTATACAAATAAATCTGAATTGAATTGAATTGAACAACAGAGATTCATGCTGCGGAAACCTGAGATACCAGCAAGCGCCCATATGCACTTCATAAACATGAGGGGACCCATGGACTGATAATGACAAGAGAGTAATTGATGAAATTATTGCTCTGCACTGAAGATCAAGAGTCATTCACAATCAAAAACATTCCATATTTCTGCATAAAGGTTTTTTTTAGCTCATCTTGTCCGTGTGCTGGTTTGGAGTTTTAAGAAAACATAGAATGCAAGTAACATTGTTATCTTTTTTTTTCTTTTTCTTAAAAAAGATCATTTCCAGTAAGATGAATGGGTTTTCTGTTTAACACTTTACAGACATGTTCTAGTTAGGTACTTTTTCATAGGTGGGATGTGGACAGACACAGTGGGAAAACCCTCTGGACTCTCTGCTTAGACAATGATTACCGTAACAAGGCAGCATTATCTTTATTTTCAAAACATTTTTACTGATTATAAATATAAAGGGACAGTTAAATAAGATAAATGAGAGTCATGAACTTACTATTTTGGATGAACTCTCCCTTTTATGGACAAAAGACCAGTTTTACCAGAAATTGCTATGCGAACCAGAAATACATGGTAAGTTTCTTGGACATTTTATGAACCACGTAATGGTAAATAATATTTCTAAAATATTACATGCCACTACATGAAACTTCAACACGAATTGTGCTCTAAAACAATAAACAGTGATTTATGCTCCTCAACCAAGAATTTCAGGTAAAAGGCAAAAGGCAGACTTTACTCGTGGAATGCAAGCCATTTTGTTCAGGTATCTGAATTATTTTCACAGAGGACTGACGAGCTATTTCAAGATTTTTTTAACTCACATGTTCTATTATTAGCTATTATTTTGAATCTTATCTTGTCTGTACCATTAGAGGTAATACGTGTTCTTCCTGCATCTGGAGC
>JAUMHR010000056.1:13232074-13256460 GCA_032361145.1 Enteromius fasciolatus
TGATGAGCAGTGTCTGGTTTTCTCCACACATACCGCTTAGAATTAAGGCCAAAAAGTTCTATCTTGGTCTCATCAGATCAGAGAATCTTATTTCTCACCATCTTGGAGTCCTTCAGGTGTTTTTTCATGTGTCTTGCACTGAGTAGAGGCTTCCATCGGGTCACTCTGCCATAAAGCCTCGACTGGTGAAGGACTGCAGTGATGGTTGACTTTCTACAACTTTCTCCTACCTCCCGACTGCATCTCTGGGTTTTTCTGTCAATATGGGGTGCTGTGTGTACATTAATGAGGAAAAAAGTTAAATGATTATATCAAATGGCTGCAATATAGCAAAGAGTGGAAAATTTAAGGGGGTCTGAATACTTTCTGTACCCACTGAAAATGAGCATATAAATGTATCCACCTCCAAATCAGCACAGCTATTTACAGTAAAATATCATATATTGACAACAGAAGTTCCTCAGAATCCTTTTTATTTGCTTTGCAGTGGCCCAGTGGGAGATGTCATAGCATTTTATGTTAGTAAATACTTGTACTGGTGGTGTAAAGCAATATAAATTCTATTAATGTAAATGCTTTTTTTTAGTTTATATTTAATTATTTCAATCTGTTTTGCATGTTTTGTTCTCCAGATTTTATGAACAAGCTTATTGCATGTTTTAAATTCCTTAAAAGAAGAAATCTGTGGCACATTCTGGAACTTAAATATTAACACATTTGAGTTTGTGAGATCGTTCCACGAAATTTAAATCAGCACATATTTTGGCAAACATACTTGAATGTGGGATCCATTTACTGAAGTTTTTGCATTATTTATCCATGACAAGAGCACAAATTTATCAGCAGTTGAGTGTTTCTGTATGTGACAAGTGGTTTGTGTGCATTTTGCTCCAGCAGACAGCGGACTCCTCAAGCACTCTTAAGGGAGCATTAGTAACTACTGACACCAGTGCATGGAATTGATTATAACTTATTTTTATGTCTTCCTGCATACTTCAATTAAATATTATTTACCTATGGGCATCTGTATTAATTTATGTGATAAAAAATATCCCTCTTGCTGAAACCTTATTATAATCATTCCCACCACATTCCTCTCTTTTTAATAACCACATCTCCATTTTATTTGGGTTAGAGATCTCTATATATCATTTAAAGTGGAAATTCCCATACTTTCCCTGATTCACAAAAAAATGTGTGATGGTCTAAGTGAATCACACAGCCTTTCCTTTGCTTCAGTATTTAGTTATTGGAAGGAATGTTCTATAGTTGGATGATTCACTTCCCTTTTTGTCAGTGCTGGCTTTTAATGCTAGTAGGCCCGTGAGCTGACCTTATGAAGTTTCCAAAAAGAGGTCTGTTAGACCATTTAGCCTTTGTCATCCTGTCATCATGCAATAATGCAAGGTTTGTTTAAGCTCTTCTACAGTGCCGACAAATGTCTGTTCAGATAAAAAGTGAGTTTTATAAATTAGTGTAACAAATCAAATTCTTGAATAACAGAGACATTTCATGCAGAAACTGCTTCGAATTATATATTTATGGCTAGTTTATAACAAGAATGATGTCAGTTTTGCGAAGAGGTTTAGTTGATTTAAAAGCTATAGGAGACACATTAATAAATATTACATAGATGCTTGTGTCCCGATTCAAAGGCTGCATTAGAATATTGAATGTGTCCCAAAGGCATATTTAGACAGTTTGTGAACCCTGATTTGTTTTCAGACTGTTGAATGTATACATTTTTATAAGAGCCCATTTAACAATGCTAGACTTGGCACAATGAGCATATTCGTATAAATTACTTTAGCGTTCACATTACTGAAATATCATTGTCAAAATGGTTGATTGTCTATTCTCAGTAGTGTGGTTATGTATGGAGCACACCACACAAAAAAGTCACTTTCAAAGTAAGTCGATTTTTCGGGAATCATTTGAGCTTCTAGATAGAATGGATTCCAGCTGAAATTATTAGCAATTAAATGTGACCACGCTTTTACTGACAATAAACAAATCTGACATTTTCCGTTTTCTGACATTCTATAACATACTATATAGGCTTGCAGTATATCTGACAAATTGTTCATAACGTTCACTTTGACATGCACAACTCAATTTGAAACATTCATATTTGCATCAAAGTGTTCGTTCACTTTGCAAACCATCTCCTAGAGCAAGATGTTCAGTAATTGCAGTCAAGAGGTTTTCAAAAAATGTGAACTTTAACATGCTCCATCTGCTGCAGAACCAATCAAACACGTCCCGGCTCCATGTACAAGAAAAGGTTATGGAAAAGTACTGAAAGATTTTTGGACGCAAGCCCATTCAAAGAATATGTCTCTCACATTTGAACTGTGTTGATTCAACACGTATAGCATATGCCTTATTGACTCTGGCATATAACAAAGTCAAATTTAGCCCAAGCTTACTTAGTTGTTGTGTTTATCCATGTCATTTGACTTTTATAGACCACACATTAAGCAACACACATGTAAGCAATTTAGCAATTTCATAACTCAGCAATTTTCAGATACATTCTGTACTAGGAAATTATGTTTATAATTTAAAAAAATTGACAGAAGAACACTCAGATTGTCCTGAGTCAGTTAGTGATGTAGCCTAAGCATTGGAAATAACCCACTCCATGGTAGCAAAGAAACTGGGCATGATCTACAGTTATTCTTATGGTCGTGGGAAATAGCACCCACTGACAAAACCAGGAGAGCTGGCAATGTGGTGTGTAATTTGGTTTAAACACTTGGAGAGAAACCTCGTAATTGTATCACTGAGACACTCATTTACTCAGGTGCTTTATGGTTATTTTTTTCTGTATAAATCAAAGGAAAACTTGCAAACTAGAAGGAAAAACAAAAGGAAGGGGGATACATTTATAAAAGAAATTATGTCAAGAAAGTATTTTTATTCTGCTATCCAAAGATGTTAGATTCAGTTTGTCTTGAACATCAAGCTTAATTCAGATTTGCACTCCAGATATCACACACAATTCACCATCATTCATATTCTGAGGAAATACAGAACAGATGTTCCTCAAGGTTCGGTCCATGAGAAATCAATTACACTGGCTCTCAGTAAAGTTTTTATTGCCTCGCAAATACATGGATGTCTTACACTGCTAACCTTTAACATTAGCTTCAGTAATCAATACTTTGTTTTATTTCAAATAAAAGTTAAGCAATAAGTCCTAATGAGCCTCTAACTGCCTAAATTGACTGGCAACATGCATAATTGGCTGACGACTTCCTGTTCTGAAATCCCTCCTAGTGATATTTAAAAATAACCACCATCATAAACGCATATCACTTTTCTGGGACTAAACCTTTCTCAGTGTCTAGTAGATTTTAAAATATTTACATCGAAAGAGCAAGGACAGTAACTGTCACATAATTTTGTTATAGCGCAGTAACAGTCACGTTTTTGTAACCCACCAGATCTGCTTTTGTTGATGGGTGTGTCGCCACAAACCTGGAAGCTCTGGTCTGCTGCACTCATGGAACAAACACCCACAGGTCTGTTTGAAGCCCATGAGACAAAACCACCACTGATGGTTCCTATTAGAGAACTACAACAGACCATCCCTAACACTAACATGTCTGAGCGCTTTCTTCTCATAAAGGAATTCCTCTCAAGAGTAAATGTGCTTTTAAAGTGGGATCATTTGGCAGCTATAGAAAGTAGTTCTGTTCTGATAAATAAATTGCTATAGATATAAATCAAGCATAGCATTAGCTCTTGCAGGTCAAGAAGTTAGTTAAGCTCGTGTCAGCTGACTCTTAACTGATCCATGTCTACCTATCACAGCACCAAGGTCCTTCAGTATTATTAGTTTTCAGGTAGCCCTCTCTTATATCCTCAGTTTCTCCTCTAATCCAGTCAAGATTCAGCCTTCTGATTCTCCTTAAATTAGACTAATTTCTAAAATCACAATGTTGTCCCGGGGTCACCATAGATGTAAAATCAGGTTAGTGAGTTGGGATTATAATGCTATATAATGTTTGTTTTGAGCACCGAGTAGATAGATAGATAGATAGATATATAGATATATAGATAGATACAAAATAACCATTTATTTCCACTGTAACAGTTTGCTATTTTATATTGTGAAATCATGTAACCATCATTTTAGTATAGTTGTATTAGCATAGTAGCATGTAGCATTTTATTAAAAGATTAAAAGTGATATAAATTTGTTTCTAAAACAGCTTGAAAACATCAAGCTGAAAGTCTGCTGCTAACATACCTTCTTCATATTGTCAAGAAAGAACAGAAAGTACGCCTCTAACAGGTAAGCAAAAATGTGCAGACACGGCCGATTAAATGCTAACATTACAACTCTGGACTGACTGGACCTTTTCTGCTGTGTACACAAGTAACCTTGGCCTTTTCTGTATGTGTGTGTGGGTGCATGAGTGTATTGCAAAAAGGGAATGGAAACTGGGAGAGAGGTGAATGTGTGGGGGCGAGGAGTGGGAGAGGTGGGTCAGTCCTGCCTGGAGCTGCGCTCAGAATGTTGTTCTAATGCCTGAATGTGGAATGCCTTATTCAAACACTGAAGTCAGAGCTGGCTCCTTAAAGGTTTAATATAAAATAACTGGCTACCCTTCTTCAAACAGCATTCTGAGGGGATGCTGAGGGCTGAGTGAAAGGCACATCATATAAAAAACAAATAATAAGGCCTTTGAAATATCATTTTGAGAGAGAGAGAGAGAGAGAGAGAGAGAGAGAGATACGAATGAAATGAAAGCATGAGAAGATCTTCAAGCCCAGTAAGTAGAAACACACAAGCCTTAATGAGTGACATATGAAATGATATGCAATTATAATTTCCCTCTTTAAAGAAAGTAGATTAGTTTGATTGTATATAATATTTGACAAGCAGTCTGTGAGGTGTTCATTTAAAACACTGCACTGTTAAAACAACCTCTATTCTTTTATAAGCAAAAACAGGTGCTTTATCTGGTACAATCCAAGAGGGTCTGGATCATATTATGAATAAACCCAATACTATGGACTCAGAGATTGAAAACTGACAACCTTCTGGAGAATAAGATTTCTTGGGTCTGTGGTCTATAACAGTGCCAGAATCTGAAGCAGATTCTTAATCAAATAATTAAACACACTGGCCGTCCAATATCTCTTAAATGTATGCATTTGCCAGACACATTTTTGTAAAGTGAACAGTATATGTATTCCTGGTAATCAAACCAATCATTTTGGCATTGATATTGCCACACTTGTATAGCTGAGCTACAGTAGAATCATTAAGCAGCTTGTTAAGGCAATCAGCACTATTACTATTTTAATATGATTAACAACATATTGCAATAAAATTGACAATCTGTCATAGCCAGAGCTATAGTGCATAGACTATACGAATTGACACATGAGCTGTGGCCCATGGGAACTCTGGTTTGAGACTGATTCGGTTCAAGTCTGGATTATGTACTCCTACTTTGTACTCCACAATTAAATTAAAAAATAGAAGTCAATGGGTCCCAAAACAGAAGAAAGCAAGTACTTTGGATAAATGAGAGTGAGAAAATTGAGTTTTTATGTTTGAGTCAGGCCCAGTTTATAATCGTTAACCAAAGCAAAAACCATAAAATAAAAATGTATGTTATCTGAAATTCAATAATAATAATAATAATAATAATAAACTTTCAGCATTTTCATTTCACATCAGATTCCACATTTCTTACTTTCATTTAAGAATATAGACTTTTAAAAAGCAATATAATGACAAAAATATACAACAAAACTTTAAATGAAATAAAAATTACAAATTCAATTTACTTCAAAATATCAGCCAAAACTATAATAGTCTATAAAACGATATTAAAATTAAACTGTTTTGGGTGAACAATCTGTATATAAACATATATACAATTATAATTTCCACTATGACTCTGGGTCACTACATGGTCAAGTTGTACGCCTGACAAAGAATGATGACACTCTGCTGTAATGTTTGCAAGGTCGAATGTGCACACTGTTGCAGGCGCTCCAGGTACACAAACAGTGCAAGGAAAATTAATGGCTTGTCCTAAGGGTTTAATGGAGAACAGATTACACTCTGCTCTTCCCGTTCTTTGCCTTTCCCGTACAGTCTGTTTGACAGAACTCTGAGCTGTAGTGGAGCTATCCTTGGAGAGATTACAGGTTTTACCTAGATTTTACGGGCTGTTGAGGTCACTGCAACTGGAAACAGGATGGACCAACAAATGCCTGAGATGCCTTCATATGATCTGTGTAAAACAGACAGGAAAAACTGTTGATTCATTGTAAAAAATATGAACACAAATCATTGTTAACAGGCTAAGCAACAGCATATAAAAACCAGAGCACATAACTTCAATTAATTTTATCAAGTAAATATTTTGCTCCGGTACAGTAGCATTTAAACTTAAATAAAACACTTTCTTTTCCTTTCATGTGGTGTTGTCTTAGTGTGGGTAGATTTCAGACATTTTTTAAAATATACACACTCATGCTGTCTGTAAGGGATGCAGTAGTGTGCCAAAACAACTATGGCACATTTGATCTTAAGTATTGCTCAGGCCATTTATTAGTATAAAGACAAACTAAATGGCTAGTTTTAATGCTGTTCTCGGCTATTCAACATGTGCCAAGAAGCTGGGCTGTTTCATGGCTCATTTGCCAGTAGCTTTTGCTCTTTACTTGGTAGCAGGGCCAATCATATTATCAAGCCTTTTACTACCAAGGTTCCATAAAAATAAAGCTTGCAATGTTGTGTATGACATGCTCCTAACGTTATTTAAGAATAAAAATATGGCTCCTTATGGAAAGTAGTGGAGATTGCTAATCAAAACAGTCTATTTGGATCTAGCCTGGGTCTTTTTTATTGCTTGTTTAATGCTTGTGTCCTTAAATTAAAATTTTATGGCATATATTACCTTTCCCCTTCAAGTTTACAATAAAGACTTCACATTCGGGAACAAGAGCAGCTGTGTATTAGGCTGAAAGAGGACTGTGAGATATTGGGTGAGGTCTGAGCAAAATGCATAGAGGTCTGTGTCCATATATACACTTTCATTGTTGGCATATATACTGAGAGCATATATCTTCCTTTCTGTGACATTAATATTGTACTTTATACGTTACTGAGCAGTCGGTGTGTGGAACTATACTGAGTATGCAGTGTTATACTATAAAAATTTTATTTTAACCATTTATTAAAGCAATATATGGCAGAGTGCTTGATGCTCGATGTCAGATTTAATGGTGTTTTGTTACTGAATGTTTCAGATTCAATGATGCATTCAGACAAGCCATCTTAGTTGATTCTTTAGTTCCTGAATAAATAGGTGCTGCTGCTGCAGATCAGTTAAAAAGTTAAACTGTTAAAATGCTGATAGATCAATCAGATTTGATGACCAGAAATAATAATACGATAAAATGTTAATCTTAAAACATCTGCAAACGGTAGTGGACACCACTCTTCACAGGGTTAATTTAATGGCTTTAGTCCATTCTATTTTCAACTCAGCTGCATCTACTCTCTTCGATCAAACCTAATAACAGGGAACTGTGGGTTCTGGACACCATTGCTGCAATTTCCAATTACAGTTCTGTAGAACTGAACTAACATTGCCAGTGTCTCTGTGTATCAGGATCTGGATATGGATGAATATTAGCTTCCAATCCTCATATCTTTCATTTTTGTTTTCTGCTTTTTTTTTATTTTTTTATTTTCATGATGTTGTTGTGAAAGACATTCTCCAATGTCTGGTTTAATTTATCCCCAAGCTTTGCTTAGATGAATGGTAAAGCCTATCTGTCTGCTCCTCAAATTATTAATAAATTCAATTATAAAGTTGTAATCCTTGTATTTAAAGCATATGCTTTGTAATATGACATTTTAAATTTTGATACCCATTTCTCAGTTCCACAGATTTCCCAGTATATGTAGGAAATGAGTGAAAAGTCTGCTGATTCCACCTGTGCCTGGTATAATACTGGCATAAAGGTGTAAAGTGTTATGGTTTATACGTTTAATTGCATGTTTCCGAGATTCTCATCATTTAAAGGGCTTTGTTTATATGATGTGATGATATTTTGTAGCTGTTTTTCCTTAATGGATTTAATTACAGACTGATGCCACATGTGTCAGGAATCGAGTATGAAGGGGAATAGAGGTCTGTGGGCTAGGAAAAAGCCTTAAGCATGTGCTGCTCACATTGAGGCATCTGTTAATAAAGTAAAACACAAAAGTAACAGGTAAGAAAGACCCTGGGTTTTCAGCAGAAAATTGCAGTAAAAAGAGTCAGATGTGGATTATTACATACATTCAGATGTTTTCAAATCAGTTGAGACCAGAAAGAAACTTTGCCTTTGGAATGGATTGTGCGCAGTAGACCTACTTTTAAGCATTTGAACCTACTAATAAACAAATGTAACTATAAAAAACTCCTGAGAAGGATGTGGGGGTTTAATATTTTAACCTTTATTAGGTAGCCTATAATGGTAAGGGTACAATATCTTTCACAGGGTGAGCATAATAACATATCTCCTGGATTCTGCTCAGCAGCTGTTATCCAGTTACATCACCCGATTTAAGGCTGGTTTAAGAGACAGAGCCAAACATGTGCTGAGTATACATGTCAGGGGCCTACGCATGACTTTGATTTCCCATTACAGAGCCTTTACTCCTTTGTTAAAGTCCATCTCAATTGTTAAATCTGTTTAGTTCAAGTGTTTAACCTATTATCCTTAATGCTTAAGTTCTGTGACAGGTCAAAAATATGTGATTTTTTTATTCAAATGTTGTGATGACAAAAATATCTCATTAGTCCAAAGAGGCTGAACAAAACTGATGATAGTAAAATCTGTATAAAGGCACCCTAATCCTGTTTAGATATGCATTAAAGTTCCTTTCTTTTCTTTTCTTTTTAATGAAATATGACCCCTTCACAGATTACCAGAATTACAGCTTTTCATGATATTTATGTGGGTTGCCAGTCGTTGGATATCTGTGTAATGGGAAAACGAATTTAAAAATGAAAACTTATTAAGCTCAGCAATTTAAGTGAATTCCAAATATAGGTAGAATAAGCATTAAAGGATATTTTTAATTTTGTTTTTCGAGCCATTCTATTTGGCTTCTTTTCACCATTGTTGTTTTAAGATTACTTATCAGGCACTATTTTCTTTAAAACTACTTCAGGTATGGGGAATTACAAACTTTTAATACGAACTGTTTTTAAATAATTTTCTTTGGCTTTAGTGATCTATCAGCTTTATTTAGTGAAAAAAAAAAGAAAGACTATTTGATTAGACGCATCTTGGTGTCTTTATAGTATCACACTTGCTATATTTATTATTCATAAATATTGCTACCTTTATATTTACGAAACGAGTCTTGAAAGAATTTGCCTGTTTTAAATTTACGGTCCACACTGAATGCAGGAGTAAATCTCCGCGCAATGGCACCCCTCAGCTGCATGGGCTGGTCCTGTGCGCTCGTCAGAGGATACGGAGGCTGCTGTGCTGTTACTTTCTGACATGTCTGGGAAAGCTTCCAGTGATAAGGAGCCGCACAGAGAGTTTACCAAGCTTGTGGAAGTATTTCTGCCTTTTTCTAATTTGTCGCGACGTGCATTGTGTTGAAGTAGCGCGTGTCAAACTTCTCCGAGGAGCGGAGCTTTACTTCTTGGCATCTATTTTCAGATGATTAAGGGATTATATGCATTTTAATACAGGAATGAGGAGATGAGAAAATCTGGCGCTGGCTTGCAGTAAATGCCTATTTGCATTGATTCAGCCAGATCGCGCGCTGCATGTTCAAGAAATGTTTCCTAAACACACTTACAGGTAAAACCAAGGTCGATCTAACTTGACCGATTTCTTTTTTTTTCTTCTTCTTCTTTTTTTTTTTTTTTTTTTTTTATAAAGTATTTTCTTTGTTTTTTAGGTACCCAAAGACGTTTAAAATAACTTTTGTCTTGTTTTGCACTGAGAATCAGAATTAAACACTTAAATACGATCTTATGACGCTTTACCGGATTGTATCTCTCTACTGACTTAAGTGTTGCTAAAGTTTTCAAACATGAGGGGAAGATATATGCTTGGTGTCGGTGTTTTGTGTCTGTTGACATGGGCTGTTTACGTGTCAGAGAGCAGCCCGACCGATAAACAAGCCAAACTCAGACTGATGTCCATAAAACGAGCAAGACAAAACAAATCACGACAGGGTCAGTTCAACAAAACAAATCTTCTTTCACGGATCAATAATAGGGGCCAGCAGATGCAGGGAGATGAAGGTATAAACATTAACAGGAATGTCCGATACAGAACGTCTGATCCGGTCTCGGCACATAGGAGACCAGCACAGGGTGAGTCTAGAAACCCAATCCAGCAAGATGATGGAACACCTGGAGCCAGGTCCAGAGTATCCCGCATGCCAAGCAGCGCTGGTTCTCCAAACTTGCTGGCATCATTTGCAGGGAAAAACCGCCTGCTAGTTATTTCCGCACCTCACGACTCTGATGGTTACTACAGGCTGATGATGAGTCTTCTCAAACCTGATGTTTACTGCGAATTGGCAGAGCGACATGTGCATCAAATCGTCATGTTTCACCAGGAAGGGGAATTGGGTGGGAAAATCAGACGCATTACTAATGAGGGCAAGGTGATGGAAGAGGTGTTAGATACAACTATTATTCCCAGACTCATGAACTTTCTTAAATTAGAAAAAGGAAAGTTTGGCATGGTCCTTCTTAAGAAGACACTTCAGGTAGAAGAGCGCTACCCATACCCTGTCAGACTGGAAGCGATGTACGAAGTTATTGACCAGGCGCCCGTTCGCAAAATGGAGAAAGTCAGGCAGAAAGGCTTTGTGCAGAAGTGTAAAGGGGCTGGGGTGGAGGGGCAGGTGGTGGAGGGTGTCCCCAGCAATGACCCCCAAGTGGACCCATCAATAAAGAACAGAAAAGAGGTGCGCAAACCCATTCGAAGACCAGCTACAACAACTACTCCAGCACCAACGAGACCAACGACCACTACCAAAGCAACTACCACCACCACACGTCCCCCAACTACAACCCAATCCACTACTACTACAACAACGCGGCCAACCACAACACGGACCACAACCACTCCAAGGACGACCAGAGCTCCTACTACCCCGCAGTGGATCCCAGCCCACAAGACCACCACTGAGCCTTACTATTACAACCGTAGAGACAGACATCAGACAACCTCACCCGCAACACTTCCCGTCTACACTAAAACTGACACACCAAAATACAGGGACAACCACACTGATAAAAAAGAATACAACCACAAACATACCAGCATTATACCTACACAACACAAACCACCTAAAGTTAAGCCTACAAAGAAAAAAAATAACAATAAGGAAATTAGCAATGCTTATGAAGAGAAATATGATGTAGGTGAGCCCACTGACGTCTATCCTGAAGAGAAGGAGGAAGAAATTGTGCCTCCCAAGAAAGGCAGGACAGAGAAAAAGAAGAAAAAGGACAAGAAGGACAAGGCAATGAGGAAGGGAAAGGATGGAAAGGGTGGCAAGAAAAATGGAAAGAAAGAACCAAAGATCATTGAGAAAGAAGAGTATCAGAAACCAACAAAAAGACCACCACCACCCCCTCCACCAACCAAAGGAACTCTGCCAACCTTTTTGGACTATTTTGAAAGCAAAAGGAGACTAATTGTAAGTAGCTTTGTAAGTGGTACGATTAAGAAATGTGGATTTCTGTATGGTATTATTAACTGTTCTTCTTTTCCAAACTCTTTAATTCAGTTGATCACCTCTCCAACAGAGGAGAACACCATGTATGTTCAGCAAAGGGATGAATACTTGGAACATGTGTGTGAGATGGCCGTCAGGAAGGTCTCCATCATCACCATCTTCGGCACGCTTACAAACAGCACCATGAAAATAGATCATTACCAACTTGGTAAGCCACATTTATCTTGTTGAAAGCAATACACATGTGCAATATATCAAGTATAGACTATATAATATTCAAACCACCCAAAAGCATTAAAACAACTTTAATGTTTTTTCAGCACTGTCTGCTTTTTTCCTGTTATCTTTTCCTATTGTTTTGCTTTCCTCATTCTTAAACAACCACTGCTGAGAATTCATGTCATGTTATGACATTTAAACCCAGGTTATGGAAGTGCTGGTCAAAACATTCCATCCATTCCCTCTGAGCCAAACTGAACTCAGGCCACCTATCATAAAGTCCTGCAACGTTCATGAAAAAGAACAACCCTTTCCTGTTCTTTAAGAGCTTTACAAGTTGTGACATGGAACTATGAATGATTGGGCTGAAGATGGATATGATAAACACAAGCCATTTTCCTATGCTGCAGATTAAGGCCTTTTAATGTGCCAAACAAAAAGCGCCTTTTATCCAATAGTTGGCACTCACTTGTAAGTTAGGGAAGCACTTTTCCAGATTATGACCTCATATGACACAGAACCTCACAGCAAAGGAACTTGAAGTTTGCTCTGGGAATGGAGTGAATGGTACTTGTTCAAGTGTCACGGAAGGCTGCTAGATGAATCAAATGGAAGAGTGCAGAGAGTCTGTTCTGGCACGTAATCCTCTCTAGTTCATTATTCAAGACATGGGAAAATGTCTGTTTCCTTTGTAGCTGATATTCTGACTGGAGAGTTTTAGCTCAGAACAGCAGTCAGTTCTTGACAGGCCGGACAGTTTTGCAGGGTGTTTAGATTGGTAAAGCATACAATAATCTACATTCTTACCATTTCTTCATTGTCAGTGTTGTTGTGGAACTGCTCCAAAAGCAGGGAAGCCTATGGCTTGAATCCAAAAACATTGAGTATTGTTGGATTCAATCAAATAGCTCACTCCCTCAGACATGCTAAGATAATTAAGACCAGATTTGTACCTGAAATTTTGCTTTGAATGCTTCCTACCTATCTGTTTTTGCCAGGGTTGTGCGAAGAATTAAGAAGGGCTGTGAAATTAAGAATGCCATTTAAAGAGGTTTAAAGGCCTTACAGGACAAGCGCATTGGGACACCCCTTCTAATAAACAGGTTTGACTGCTTTAGTAATTCCCATGAGTACAAATGTTGAAGAATATAATGACATTCTAGGGAACTGTGTGCTTCTAATTTCATAGCCACAGTTTGGACAGAGCCCTTTTCTATTCTAACATGACAATGGCTGTGTAAGGTTTAGAAAGACATGATTGATTTTGTCAGTGTGGAAGAACTTGACTGGTCTGCAGAAAGCTAGGTCCTAATCCCTCTGGTGTGACTTTAAATGCCAAAAACTCATCACCTAACACCAATGACTTGTGTGCTATGGGTCATTTTAGACACTTCCGAAACTGTTGGAACAGAGATGGAAATACAATTTTCAAATGCTTGAATTATGTTTCCATCTTTGTGCTTTTTTCACTTCTAACAAAGGGGGTGTCCAAATACAGTTTATGTCATTGATGTTTGGTGATGAGTTTTTGGCTCAAGGTCTACATTTACATACACTGATCGAATCAATATTTTTTTTTGGAGCCCTGCTTAATACACAGAGCCATTGTCATGTTAGGATAGAAAAGGGTACTGACCAAACTGTTGCTAGAATATCATTATATGCTTAAACATTAAGATTTGTACAAAGCTGTTCATTAGAAATAGACAGATAGTACCAACTCATCAATGGAAGCAAGCTAATTCTTAGATACTAGAGGCTTTAAGACAAAATGCTGTTAAAGGGTTTAACAATGACATCATCATCATCATCCAGACTACCTCTTTGACTCAGAGCTTTGACTTTTATTCCATATACTCATCAGGCTGGTTTGCGTCACATACCTCTCTGTGAGGGGTCCCTTTCACTGCCACGGGATGGAAAAATGGAAGCAAAACAGGTGCTCATAAACATCTCTTTCTTAGATGCAGCTAAGTGAACACATAAGGCTCTCTATGAAGACATATATCAGCCTGGCACATTCTGAGCATTTATAGGCTGCCAGCTTACTGTGACTGGTTCTAGTGCAGCATCAGAGGTACTAGAAAAGGAAACATGACTGACTGTATGATCAGTGGTTCCTAAACCAAAATTAAAGGTCCTGTGCTGTGGCTATGGTAGGCATATATAATTAAGAGCGTTGCTGAGGCTAAACCTAATCTTTCATTTTCCGTTTGTAATGCTTATGATGTAACTCAGCAGCAAGGGGATTTCATTTCATCATTATTATTTAGAAATTGCATTTATTTGTTTGGTATTCAGATTCCTAGTTGTTGTTTATATAGTGCTAGTCAAGTAGTACATGTGCCTAAAGCCTCCTTATTATATATTGTGGCCTTGAGCGATGAGTAAAGATCTTATTTAAAGAAAACCACATGTTTAGAGGGAGAAAAAGCCTCTGCTTTGATTGTTTTTTAATTGTAGTTCACCTCCCGTGCTGAAAGTGGAGTGCCTTTAACTGTCTGTTTTGTTGTCCACTGGAAATCAGAGTGAGAAATTCTTTGGATTTTGCGGAAAGGAAAACAAATACTTTGAGTTGGCCGCATCTTCCCGTGCTGTCTCACGCACCCACAGAGTTTCCAGAGAGCAAAGAGGGTCTTTCACATGAGTTGCTCTGTTTTTATCTGTCTCTTGTATAGCAAAGGAAGCCATGTTCCCAGAATAAACACACAGAGCTGCCATCCCTAAGGCCCTGCAGCACTTCATTAAAAGACTGCATGTCTGGTGATTTTCCATTTAGACAAACGGCAAAACAGGATTGAGTTCTACCAGGGTTGACCCCACCGGAGGGGTCGCCCCGTGTACTGCATGTTATGAAAGACACGCATGTCTCTTTGAACTGCAGTCAAAACAAAACTAGCAGACTGTGGAACCATCTGTAATCTCTCTGGTTGGTTGTGATCGGTCTATGGGACTTTGTGTGGCATCTTTGCAGAGAATGACAAGCCCATGAAAGGTCTGAAACCGGAGGATTTGGAGAACCAGGATCTTATCACAGAGCTGAGGAAAGAGTACGGAATGACCTACAATGATTTCTACATGGTCCTCACAGATCTGGACATGAAAGGCAAGGTAAAAGATATGTAACTTGGCACGTATTACATTTTCAATGCTTTAAAGCTCTGTTCTTCCACAGTACTTTTCAGGGGTATGTGAGGTGTGCCAGCGCAAAGCCGGGTCCTGTTTGCAGACAGCTTGGAGTAAACAAAGAAGCCACTGTGCAGTCAGGCTGCGGATAGACAGTAAAATCTATTGAAAATCCTTAGAAGCGAAGCCAGTTAGACACCCACAAATAATGAGTTAATTCTGGGCATGAACTGAATTGTGAGAAGTGAATGTTGACGTAACTGACTATGGTAATAAATAAACTGCCCACAAATCATCACGGTGCCTGTAAATGAGTCTTAGACTGCGTCTCACTGAGCATACTACCCATCTTAAATTCTATGTAATATTAGTGATTTTGAATACTATTTAGAGCACATAGGGTGGATGGTATACACATAGCGATGCAGGGCTTGTCTTTGTTTTAACAACATTTTTTAATATGCATATTTATTTATGTATGCCTTCACTAAAGGGGTTTAACGTAATGGTCACTATAAAAGAAATAAAATTCATAGCAAAAGTTACTCTTGATTAAAGTTTTGAATTTACGTGATAAATTAAGATTATGAAAATGTAATTCGAAAGAATAATAATAAAAAATACAACAGTGAACGTTAAAAGAAATAGTGGACAGTGGACATTGCCGTTTGGATTGCATTCTTGCTTGAACAGCATTTTTGTTGGGGTTTGCAGAAAAATGTCAAGAATTCTTCACAGCTCTGTCAATTTGACACATCATTTTGGTTTGAATTCCTGGCTGCTGAAAATCTATTGAGAAAACCCTAGTGCCAGTTAAGTTATTTGGTAACTCAGCTTGTTTTTTAATGTATCTTTTTATTCCCAGCAATATTATGAGGTGCCAATTGCAATGAAGGCTGTGTTTGATTACATCGACACGTTTTCATCACGCATCAGAGAGATGGAACAGCAGAAACGCGACGGGGTGACATGTAAAAAAGAAGACAAGCCAAGATCATTGGAGAACTTCCTTTCCAGGTAGTTCATAAGCATTTTCTATTGAATTCTATCGATTCGTTGCTGGGAATCTGACAATGATTCAACTTGATCTTGGGTTACTCGGTTTTAGGTTCCGCTGGAGACGCAGGTTGTTTGTCATATCTGCACCAAATGATGAGGAATGGGCCTATCAGCAACAGCTCTACGCACTAAACAGTCAGGCATGCAACCTAGGTAAGAATAAAAATAACTAAACCTTCGGATCTCAATGAAGGAAAATTTAAAATGCTAGATATTTACACACACACTGCGTTATAGGGGAGGATTTTGACTACAGTTGGACCTTTTTCTTCTAGAGGTTTTTTCATGTTTCTTTCTTGTGTCTCAAGCTTGCCAAGATAATATCTCACACTGGTTGTCTTGTCAGTCAGTGAAGATTGAAACCAGATCATTGTTACTGTAGTTCACACTAAGCCAGCTCTCATAAACTCCACTGAGTTATGGATTTGGATTTTTTCCTAGTATTATTTCCAAAGACAAAGTGTATTTGTGATGATACTTACATTCAGAAATGTTTCCCACAAAATAAGACTGACACAACAGTGAATGTTTGCCATTGTGTCTCTTTCCCGGAAATCTTGAAAAACACATTTTTATGTTACATAGCTTTACATAGAGTGTATTTATAAGTGGTGGTTTGCTAGCCAGTTCCATACCTGTTGGTCTAAGTGTTGACCCCATCCAGTGACCACACTTGGAACAGCTAACAGTGAGATGTAGTCTTATGGTCATAGTAAAAGACCTGTGGAAATCATAAAGAGATGCTCCTAGCTGTAAATAAACTGCAGGACTCAAATTTGATGTATGAGTAATTTATGTTGAGGAACAAAATGTCAGAGTCTCCTGAAATAATGTTAACCACATGCCTTAATTTACTCATAAATTCTAAACTGCTATTCCAAAAAACATTCAGAAATTACCAGAGGGAGCTCTTCGAAAATTAGCTTACAAACTGACGTCACATCTTTACTCAGCTCTATAAAAATGATAATTATGTGGCAGAATGTGACCAGGAAAATATCTTAAAACAATTACAGTGTTTGACAGGAATGAACTAAAAAATGTCTTTCTCCTCCATTTAACTGACATTGATTTTTGAATATGGCTGTCAAGTCATATTTAAATGTCTTGAGAAACAGCTTTGTTTATTAATACATCCCACACAAATTCCATTACAAACAATCTGTAAGCTACAAAAATGTCAGCAGGGGAACATTTAAAAACTCAAAGTGGTGTTCAGAGTTTAGGGAGTTTTTTGTGATTTGCAGGTCTTCGCCATGTATCAATACTGAAGCTGGTGGGGACGGAGCTGATAGACATGGGAGGAGTGTTGGAGCTTTACCCCATCAATGGTAAGACCACTGATTTTGAAACACTAGCAAAAAAAAAACAACACATCACACTACTGGGAAGAAAGACTTCCCAGTAAACTCCTAAAATGTGGTCTAGACTTTGAGGTGCAAGAAGTACATGTAAACACTTCTAGCAAAGTTTTAAAAAGCAGCTGAAAAATCAAATGCTTACATATTGTGGTCTTGGTAAACATATAAAGCATATAGTTTTGCACTTGTAGTAAACAAATTCTTTAAGTCTAGATGAAAATACACTTCAAAGCAGCAAGGTGTTTAGTTAGCGTTAAGGGTTAATCTGCACGTTGTGTTAGATGTGGTGATGTTGTGTTGACACTGGCTGCTTTTTTAGGTGTCAGTAGCCTCTGGTTTCAGGCCCCTCCTTGCATGGGGCAGCCTCTCCAGCTCCGGACAGGCTCAGAAATGACCAAGCAGTTCTCACAGGAATCATTTTTTGCAGGGCAGAAATGAAGGACTCCGGTGTTTCCATATTTTCCATCATTGTTGAAACTTCAGTCAGCTTTGCGTTCATTGGCACCAAGGCTCCTGTGTGTTTTGCAAGGCTGCATCAGCAGTCTGTCTGATGCATTAAGATCAAAAAGTGATTCAGTAAGCTGTATTTAGAGTGCTGACATTCAAGTCTTCTAGGCAGGACCCATATGTAAGATGAAAGCAAAGTCAAAATCTGACCATACATGTTGGTTTTATAAAAATAAGTCTGTTTTCTATGAAAATGTTCTGTCAGAGATTTTTGTAATATTATGTATGTTAAAAAAGCCTTTATTTAAAGTCAGATGTGCGTATATGAGTATTGCTAAAGGATTGAAAGATTGTGGACAGATAGAATGATACATTTTTATTTAATATTCTATTTTAACAGCTAAAATGTTTCCTAAAAATCCAAGAATGTTCCCATGATACCACTGCAGTAACCATCACTGGTTTTAAGAACTCCAGTTCCATATTTGGCAAAACATTTCCATAAGGTGTCATTTGTTAACATAAGTTAATGTAACATGAAACAATGGACAATACATTTATTACAGTATGCATTAATCTTTGTTAGATAATGAAAATACAGTTAGTCCAAGTTAGTTCACAGTGCATTAACTAATGTTAACAAACAGAACGTGTGATTTTAATAATGCAGTAGTAATGCTGAAATGAACATGAGCTAAGATTAATAAATACTTTAGAAGTATTGTTCATTCTTAGTTTATGTTAATTAAAGTAAACTACTGGTAACTAATGAACCTTATTGTAAAGTGTTACCAAATATTTAAACCATTAAGCACAGTTTTAGAAGACAGTGAGATTTTTATTTAGAAAGGGTGCATTTAACTACAAAAGTAAAGACATTTATGTAAAAAATTATTTTTTAAAACTGCTGATCTTCTGAACCTTCTAATAATTAAACGTAACTATACACTGCAACTCTTTTTAACACTGATAATAAGAAGAAATGTTTGTTGAGCACCAAATCAGCATATTAGAATGAATACTGAATAAATTGTACATTGGTAAAAAAAAAAAAAACATTTTTAATTACAGTAATATTTTACTGTACTTTTAACATAAAAAAACTCACTGACCTCTAACTTTTATACTATATACTATGTACTAACTTGAACTATCATAATTGACACGGTCAGTGTAAGTGAAAACAAAAGGAAATGCATAAACTCCCTTAAAGGTACCGGAGGTTTCTATAGGGTTTGAAAGGAGGACAAAAACTAATTCAGTATTCTCTTAGAAAGTTTTTTTTTTTTGTTGTTTTCTGACACCCACGTCTATATGTTTCAGGAAGTGCAACGGTGGAGCGTGAGGGCATCTCTGCCACTTTAGTGAGGGACATCAGAAACTATTTCCAGATCAGTGCTGAGTACTTCTCCATGCTGCTGGTGGGAAAAGATGGAAATGTCAAGTCCTGGTACCCGTCCCCCATGTGGTCCATGGCCATCATCTATGACTTGATCGACTCCATGCAGCTCCGCAGACAGGAAATGGCTATCCAGCAGTCTCTAGGCATGCGCTGCCCAGAGGATGAGTACGGTGGCTATGGCTATCACCATGGATATCACGAGGGGTACCAGGATGGTTATCATCAGGGTTATGGCTATTAGGGTTTACAGTATCAGGGTAAGAGTAATAACTGAAAATTTCCCATTTAACTGGTTTTACATTTATCCTATAGAGCTCTTCGTTTTTAAAGATGCATTCCCTCTGCCATACATCTGTCTCTTAACATTGGTGTATATCGTTTCACATCTATGGACATAATCTTTTGTAGATAAAGACGTTAACAAAACATTTGTATTTATTTATCCAATCTTCTCTATAAGAAGTGATAATTTTTTTAACATGCTTTATCTTGATGAACTATGTTTTGATATTTTTAAAGAGCACTGTCGCTGTATGTCTTATTTATAAACATATATATTGTACTTTACTTTCAATAAAAAATACATTATATTGCTATCATGCCTTTTAATATAGGTTCCAAGCATTGGAAGTCAACTATATTTTACCTTAACTTTTGTATAATTGCTTACACTATGTTATCTTTGAGTTTTTTTCTCCCTTATTTTATGGAGGCACTCAAATATAAGCAGACCAAATATCTCCTTAGGCCTGTAAAATGGTGCAGTTGTTTTTTTCTTTGCATTGTGCATTGCTCCCTCTGCTGGGCAGTGATATACTAACAGTTGCAAAAGTATTAAGAATGTAAATAAAAACTACAAATATTTTAGCATGTAGAATTAAAATATGGATTTTTTTTATTGCAAAAAAAAAAGATTGCAACAAATACAGCATGTCAGCAAATACAGCACATCATGCACAATATGGCACATGCTTTGAAACAATTATACTTCCATTACAGAAGTACATGAAAATTTAAATAAGCTCCTCTTACCGTAATACCTGCACTGTCACTCTACCGCTATAGGAAGAAACCAAGGACAGTTCAAAGTAACACTTTTCCAAACCTTATGTTTACGAGAAGAAAATAAACAGCTCTTTGTTCCCTTTTCATGTCACACAGACCTTCCATGTGACTGAAACGATTATCATTTATTATAATACATGTACATAATACATATACAGGCTGATCCCAGAATATTTACATAAGTAGAGAGATGGGTTCAAAACAGTCTCAGAAAGATTCTTCTTCAGATTCGCTCTCTGTGTTAGCCTTGGTTAGTCTCTCCAACTCCTCCCCATCCTAAAATAAAAACATAAAACACAATCATGAACTACCACACACATTCTTTTCAGACCACTGCAGTTATACAGAAAAACATGACAGCTTTTAGTGACTGTAGACGTATATAGATAATAGGTGGTACTCTCCAAGTTCTGGAATGTTCACACAGAAGAAAGCCTTGGATATTAAGAATGCAGGCCATCAAAACATTGATATAAGCATTTTTAAATGTGCTCAATCAAGACACAGAAAGGCAGGGAATACTGATGGAACATACTGCTTCAGATAAAAACTCTACAGTGTATTCAGGATTAACTCCAAAATATTTAATCTTCTAAAAGAACCTAAACCAGCACAAAATAATAAAATATGTTAAAGAGATACTGGACTCAAGCATCAGTAGATCTTCATCTGATACTAAGACCTCCTTTTGAACTGAGATTCCAGCGATTATTAATAAGGATGTGACTTTTACCCACAGCAGGGTTCATTTCCTACAGTTTGTTGCTGGTACACACATTTTGCCATTTGTTTATTATGTACAATTAAATAGAATTTGCATACGATTTTTAACAAGTGCTGAGTAATCACTTGTAAGGGATGCATGATTTTGAGTCTGTTATTATTATTATTAGAATGTTTTTTCTGCTGTGTAGTCTTTTTATGGTCTGATGCTTAGATGACTGCATTGGCTTCAGTGCTTAACACTAAACTCGTACTCCAAATTTCCATGTATATGATGTTTAAGGACAAAAGCCTCTGAAGTTGGTTCTCCATACTTTGATTTATCTGTACATAGGTATGTTTAAAAAATATTTTGGTCATACTATAATTTAAGGTCCAATTCCTGCAATTAACAAACCATTAACTGAGGCTTTTGCTTCAATAAACTCCTAATTGGCTACTTGTTAGTTAAAGCAGTAGTAAAGTGTAGGTATTGTATAGGATTAGGGATGTAGAATATGGTCATACAGTATATGTGCTTTATAAGTACTAATGAACAGCCGATATATTAATAATAGACATGCTAATAAACAACTAGTTAATTGTCAGAATCTGCCACGATACAAAAGTGTTAAAGTTTTTAGAAAGAAGCTAAAGTGAACTTTTTAGCCCATATTTCTTCGCCTCACAAGGGTTATATATAAACTGCCAACGTGCCACTAATCTGCTTTCCTGCTGTATAATATATTTGATCTAAATAATGCAATAACCTAAGGTAGGCTTACTCATCCTTACTTAATCAGATTAGATTTAGATTAGTTCTCGGCAAAGAGCACTTTGTTTAAACTGTCAGAGTGTACTTCATGAAGGTGGAAACTCGCATGCAATAAATGATCAGCTGAGATACCTTTTTAAATCTTTTATAATTTTTCAAAATCCTTCTTACCCCTCTGGACCTCTCAAACACCTCGCCATTGATGACTCTGAGCCTCTCTTGCTGTAGTGCGTACTCTGGATCCTTCAGTTTGCTGCTGTGGTAAATAAAGATGGCTAGCAGTACTACTGGAGCCTGCAGGAAGAAATCCATCGATGGACGAAAGTCAAACAGGAAGAGAGAGAGCGCAGTGACGATTACTGTGGTGATCTGGCCCGTAAGCACGTGGAACATGTTATCCCTGAACTTGAGAATGAAGGCAACCGACAGGCCTAGAGCGGCTGTTACAAAGACCAGTGCGATGGAGAAGACGTTGTGTCCGTAGAGGAGGCCGCAGTGAAGCGTCAGGTCACGGTAGTCAGAGTGCAGGAGCAGCGTGAGGCTGTTGAAGATCAAACCGAACACATACAGCTTGCTGTTCTGGATGAAGATGCTCTCCACCAGCTGCTCTCCCTCCTTGAGGATCTTCTCATTGTAGATGTTGGCCAGTGCAGAGATGAAGCATTGCAGCAGCAGCAGAACGTAACCCAGGCCGAAGCTGTTCAGCTTGTGGATGAGCTGGCTGTCCCACAGCTCACGTTTCCAGGAGGTTTCATTATAGCTCTGATGCTCCGGCGCAGGATGGGCGTATTTTAGGCAGCTGTTGGAAGGGGTGGAAATGTGGGCTGGGTGGATGCCATGGACAGCAATTGCATGCTGGTCACCGCTGCCAGTCGTCAACGACACAATGGACAGGAACAAAATGATCAAAGATGCCCACTGCACCCAAGACAGGCGCCTCCTACAGGTCAAGAGACGGAAGGTCAGTAACAGATTAAAAAAAATACAAGCATATTAAACAGATATCAAGAAACGATGGTGCTTACTTCAGAACAACACGGAAGAGAATGGCTGTTGTGAAAATGACAATGTTGGAAAACATAACTGCCATGGCCTATTAAAACACGAGAAAAATACAAATGTTGTTATCATTCATAAGTTTTGGGTCAATTGAATTTTTTCTTTAGAGTTAAATAAATTAATAATTGAAAGAAATAATTATACTCTGAATGTTGATCAAAAGTGATAGATGCCTTTATTATGATAGAAAAGTCATCTATTTAAATTTTTTTTGTTTGTATTTATTGAAGAATGTATTATGATTTCCACAAAATCAGTGAGCTGCACAAATGTTTTTTAGACATCATTATTAACATTGAGCATCAAAACAGCATATTACAATGATTTGTGAAGGATCATGTGACACTTAAGACTATAATGGTTAAAAAAATTCAGCTTTGCCATCACAGAAATAAAAAAACTTATTTTAAATTGTAAGCTTATAAATATATCTATTTAATATATGCATTTGTTTACTTGTGTGTGTATATATATATATATATATATATATATATAATTTAATGTATTCATTTAATTACTAAAATATGGTGTATATGTTACTTTCCCACTAATATTCATTCATAATGACTATACACTTGTAATAATTCAACGTACCGGTTGCAGGTAGGTCATCACATAGAAGATTATGAGGTTATCAAGGAAGTAGAGGAAAGCAGGAACGGACCATTTCAGGTAGCTGAGAAAAGAGGCACTGGATGAGCACCCCAAATCTTTATAAGAGCGGCCCTCTGGAAGAGAAAAGCTATGGTTTTAGTCTCATAACAAATAATATGTACAGTTCACTGAAATAACAGCATTGATCACAATTTAACATACTGTATAAACACTAGTTTAATATGTAAATTATTATAGTTTGAAAAAATAACATTGGGACTCACCTCGAATGACCACCCGTACTGACATCACTAAACAAAATACTAGTTTGATGGCCTCTGCCATTAAATTTACAGATGCAGGAAGAAAGTCATATTTGCTTTCTGTAAGTAGGAAAATAAATTAGTTGCAACAATATTTAAAACACACATTGCAAAAAGTAAATAATCGATGGTAAGGTATTATACAATAAGTTGCTGTTTGTTGGTATAATATTATGTTACCTTCGTTGGCTGAGAATTTTAGTAATAGGATGCGACTGGTTCCCACTGTAACAAAACCCAGACCCAGTACCAAAGTGTAGGCTGAAGATCTTGAGCACAGCCACGAGCAAGGACAGCAGCAACGGCATAAAGAAGAGGATGAGGATGGGGCCATTATGGACAATGTGAGATGAAGCTCTACATAGGAGAACCAACAGGATCACTGGAAAAAGAAAATAATTTCTATCAATAACGTTACATTGAAACAATAAGAAAATAAGAAATGAAATGATAAACTGGTCTCTCCAGCACTTCCACTCCTCAAATACCACTTTGTCAAGACGTG
>JAUMHR010000056.1:13257998-13270833 GCA_032361145.1 Enteromius fasciolatus
TGTGTGTGTGTGTGTGTGTGTGTGTGCACGTTGGATGGGTTAAATGCATAGCACAAATTCCAAATATGGGTCAATGTACCTGGCCACAAATCACTTTACTATACTGCATGTTTTAAAGTATGTTTAATGTTGTACAGTACACTATGAAATGTTTAATATTCATTTTATTGTTTTAACGCGTTTTATTTACCCGTCTGAACGTTGTTTCTTAGCATCTGCAATGAGGAAAATGCATGAGTATGGTTAGTTAGGAAATTCCAAGTCTTTCCCAAAACACACCTCTAAGGAAAATGTGGTCATGAGTCATGTGCAATATTACATAAAGCTCAATCTGTACAAATATTGTTGTGTTTTTTAATTATATGACGGATGGCCTATGGTGGAGGTAGTGTAATTGTTAAACAAGGTCCAGACTGTATCTGTTTAGTCTTCAAATCCACAGACTTTTACTCACATAAACTTGCACACTGTAAACAAGCAATGTAGGAAGAAACCATTTAAAGGAAATCATTGGGATTATGAGTAAATCCTTGTAATGACATTTCTGTCTGAAGCAGAAATGAGGACATTTTTTTTCAAACTGAAGCCCATATGAAGTTATTTCAGAACTCATGATAATCACATGTATAGTAATAGAACTGTTGGTGAAACATGGTCCAGAACCTCTTCATTTTATTTTATCTGACTGTGTTATGACATCAGTGGTTTCCATAGGAAAGGACTGAACTAGCAAATATGTAAATATGGTAACTTTTCCATTCTTGCCAACAAAATATTTGCTCAAAATAATGAAAAGGTTTTATGTTCAAAAAACCTCAGAGCACTAATGACTAAACAAAAAGAAGAAGTTTCAGTTTTTTTGATAACTTCCCTCGAACACAGTGTTTGAACGTGTGCAACAGGAAGGTGGGGGGAGATAAAGCTCACTGCCATTTCTCTGAAAGTTCATATTACCCTTCACTCCGAAACAGACAGTTCTACCTGGAGTTTCATTGTCAGATATGAAACCCTGCTCCTGGCCAGGAGCCCCTTATGGCTTGGCCCTTCTGGCATTCCTGTGTAATTGTGCCACAGCTGTGGAGAGACGCTATTACATTGCAGCTGTTAATATTAACTGGGACTACACATCTGCCGGACAGCAAAGGTATGAAAAAGATCATTATTGTTATTGTAGAGTTGTTTGCCTTGTCCTTGTTTGGTTCTTGAATAGCTACAGCAGAATAATTACATATCTGTACTGAAACAATTTAAATTTAAACAACTTCATGAGTAAGGAAACACGAGGACATGTGACAAAGATGTTTTATATGAAATACAAGTAACCCTAAATAAACAAAATGTAAAACCAGCACCAAGAAACTACTGTAAAGTTTGTTAAAACAATATAAACTATATCTAAGACCATGTCAAGACTTTATTCTAAAACATTTCTCATTTGCATTTAATTTAACTTAATGTACTAAAATCATTAAAAAATTAAATCTTAATAATTTAATATGTAATAAAACTATATCAACATTTTAAAATATGACCAAATAAATAAATTACCAAAACTTTAAATTAAAAGGAAAAATATTAAACCAGTATGTTTAAAATAAAACTGCATTTTCACACACATTGAAGTTGTTGTTTTTTTTGCTCATTTAAGAGATGTTGATGGTTGTTGTTGTATTTCAGGACTGGGCCATCATATAAAAAGGTAGTATACAGGGAGTACAATGAGGGATTCACACAGGCTAAAACACATCCCTTGTCTTCAGGTATTCTGAATACCATAGATGATGTCTGTTTCAACATTAACATCCATAAGTCATTAAGCATAAGCATTTACATTACTATTATATTCACTTTTAAATCCTGATTATTCAAAACTAATGTTCTAGGGTTACTTGGGCCGACACTGCGAGGTCAAGAGGGTGACACAATCATCGTCACGTTCAAGAACATGGCCGATCACCCCTGCAGCATCCACCCACATGGCATTGCTTACGGGAAGCAGTCGGAGGGTGTGTGTCCTGATGTGATTGCGCTAACAGTATGAGTGATGCAAGACAGTTGTAACATACTAGTAACAAAATAAAAAACAGACAGTGTGCTATGAAATAAGATCCAACAGACAGTTGCATTTCTAGAGAAATGTTGATTAGAGGACATTATGGATTATTTTAGTGCTCATCGTTACAAAGTAAACACTTTGCGTAACACAAACAACTGTGTTTGATTTCTTTGGAAATATTAACCCAAGATACAAATTAACCACAGGCTGTACCTAAGTCCAAAGCAGTGAGTCTCTGATAAATATTTACAGATACACTATTCAAATTTTTTTCCAAACGCGAACCTTTTTTCCCTTCCAAGAGAAATGGATGTTGGTTATATTGTATTAAACACCATCTGAACCTGCAACCTTCTCACACTGCTAATGTTTCCATTAGGATCTTTATACTTCGACAACACGTCACTCCTTGAGAAAGAAGATGACATGATTTTACCCGGCCAAGAGCACACATACCAATGGGAGGTGACGTCTGAGGTGGCCCCCATGGCTGCAGACCCCCCATGCATCACCTACACATACCTCTCCCACTTTGACATAGTCAAAGACTACAACACAGGGTTAATAGGCACAATGCTGATCTGCAAGAAAGGTAAGTAAGGCAAAAACAAGATCTTGGATTTATAATGTGATGTTTATTATGACACTTCTCCTTGGACGGGTTATGATTCTCACCTTTCATTTACCTCTTGACCACTCAATTTAATCTCAACACATTTACTGAACATCTATTCTCTTATTTATTATGTCTGTTCAACAAAACATTGGTTAACATTTTTGATAATACAATTCTGATCACTTTTAGATTACTTTTGACCTCATCTCATAAAACAAATTTTTCACATTGATTTAAAGGGTTAGCTCCCCCCAAAAAATGGTGTATTCGAAGCATCTGGTGTATGTGACTTACTTCTTTCCAATGAATCCAATTTGAGTTATATTAAATATTAACCCTATATAACCCTACATGATAATAACCCTATTGGATAATGTTGTACCATATTGAAAAAATCGGAATATATATATACAGCTCTGGAAAAAAATAAGAGACTATTGCAGAAAAATACGTTTCTTTTGGGTTTTATCCTAAAAACTGTTCATCTCACCAATACACCATCAATGCAAAACAACGCACGATTGTTTCATTTTTTGTGAACTGCTGTCTTTGAAATATTAAGGATAGAAGCAACTTGATGCTCACTGAATCCTTGTGCCAGTAAAGCTAGGAGTGAGCCCTTTTTTTCTTGATTTAAAACCTTTCTTCTCACTGTTTTTGGCATGTTTAGTGTTTATTTTTACATTTCTAATTACTTTTGAAAGACTAATTACTAGCATTTTTTACCATCCGACTGGTCACACTGCAAGAGGATAGTGTTGATTACAGCAGGGCTTTTTATACATTCCCCGTTAAATACAATTGGATTCAGGTGCTCACTAAAGAAGTACATCAATAAACAGAATGAAGTATGTTTGTGTAGAAATTTAACAAAGACTGGCATGAAATGCTTAGAGAGCTTAGAATAATTTAGGAGTAAATTGCAGTGGTCTCTTATTTTTTTCCAGAGCTGTATATATATATAATTAACAACATGAAGTACATTAAACATTACTTTATGCCAATGTTTCCCAAACTAGGGTTCGTAAAGAAACTGCATAGTATTTGTGTGTTTAATAATAATGTATGACATTATAAAATAAACAATAAAATTTAAAAAATCAAAGAAAAAATGTAGTGACTTTCTAAAAATGTAGTGGACTTCTTTCCCAACCCTACACAGTTTGAGTTTCCCAGAAATTACTCAACTATAAACAGCTCTGTTTGTCTAGAAGATTAATGTGTCTTTGTCCCTCAGGCACCCTAGACGACTCCGGAAATCAGATTAATTTCCATCAGGAGGCTGTCTTGTTGTTTGGAGTGTTTGATGAGAACAAGAGCTGGTACAGCACCGGGGGCCCTGAACAGGCACACAATGTCAAATACACTATAAATGGCTATACAAATGGCTCTGTACCAGGTTGGTTTGATATTTTTCACACATAACATATAATTTCAGCAAATCTACTGAGGTGTAAAACTCCTCCTTATCATCCTCCAGATCTGGACATCTGTGCCCACTCCAAAGTCAGCTGGCACCTGCTGGGAATGAGCTCTGAGCCAGAGCTCTTCTCTGTGCACTTCAATGGGCAAGCCTTGCTCCATGATGGCCACAAAACCTCATCTGTTGGCATCATTAGTGGAACCGCCACTAGTGCCAGTATGACTGGTATCTACCCCGGCCGCTGGCTTATTTCCTCTCACATTAGCAGACACATGGAAGGTAACACCTGTCAGAGAAACCACAAGATCTCATGAATTATTCATTTAAAACATCAGCATATACAGTCTCTACTTCATAGTTTTATGGAATCGCCATAAATGCTGACAGCCTGTACTTTATAAAAATGATTACAGTGTCACATGTTGATGTCATATTTGCAGCTGGTTTGCATGGATACCTAAATATCAAGACGTGTGATGAGTACACAGCACCAAAAAGACGGCTCACCATCCAACAGAGACAAGAAAGCCAAGAGTGGACCTACTACATAGCGGCAGAAGAGATCATCTGGGATTATGCTCCAAATATGCCAGAAAACATGGATGGGTATGTGCATCGTGATTAAACAATAGGACATGACTTCGTTTGAGCTCTGTTCTGATGTTTTATCTCTCTTTTATCCACTCAGGGATTTCCGATCAAAATATTTAAAGCAGGGACCTCAGCGAATAGGTAAAAAATACAAAAAAGCAGTATTTACTCAGTATAAAGATGGCACGTTTAAAGAGAGAGCGGAAGACAAGCAGAGAAAGAAAGAGCTTGGGATACTTGGCCCAGTGATAAGAGCTCAAATCAGAGATGTCATCAAGGTATAAAGCTTCTCGCGTAATCATAGCTCTAATCATTGCTATTTTATTTTATTTGTCAGTTATGAACATATTTAAAAGGGTTAGCTCACCCAAAAATGTCTTTAATGTTTCTGATCAGAATGCATGATGATTGTGATGTTGTTTCTCTAGATTGTCTTTAAAAACAAAGCATCGCGTCCGTACAGTATCTATCCTCATGGACTGACCGTTGATAAAGCAGCGGAAGGAGCCAGTTATCCTGCTGGAGGTTTGTTTGATATCTATGAATTTATATTTTTCAGTTCTACACTATACATGCATACAACTTAATATATGCATCTTTATTTAAATCAGCAGACACAATTATGAGAAGATATATGTTCTGATATCTCTAATGTAGGTTTAATGATTAAAAACTGATGCATTCCAACACATACAATATAGATCCTAGTCGAAAATCGTGATTCCCTCTTTATCATAATATATGTAGCACCAAAATTGTAGCACCAAAATCGGCAGTTAGGTGTATTGTCCCATCCCTAGATCCTTGTAAAATACAAAATAACACAATCGTAGTTTTTCCCTACATCATGCAGACCTCATTTCTAGTTCTTAATCAATACATAGACATCTGACAATAAAAAAAGTTAGCATGACTGATGCTGAGAAAATGTATTCAAATAAAAGGGAACCAGACACATGGGATCCAGCCAGGTGAGAGTTACACATATACATGGAGTGTATCTGAGGAAGATACACCAATGGACAGTGACCCCAGATGTCTAACCAGGATGTACCACAGCTCGGTGGATACTCCCCGAGACATTGCCTCTGGTCTTGTGGGTCCTCTTCTCATCTGTAAGAGCCAGTCTCTCAACAAAAAGAATGTCCAGGTAACTGCTTGAAATGAAGCTAATGAATATTTGTATACAATGTTACTGTGTAAAGCACTGAAATACCCTCTATTGGCTGGCCATTCCAAACAGTAGGCAGCAAAGTAATATGCTACCTTTTTGCACAAAATATGGGGTAGCATTGTATTCTTCACTGCAGAAATAATAAATACAGCTCCATGGATCTATTTTGATTTGCATTACTGAGTTAAAAATGCATCTAATGTTATTTCACTCATCTATAAATGCTATTTCAGCCAGTATTTGAGTGTTACATGTATTTTTCATGCGTAAAATGTCACAACCTTAACTTAGTGACAAGCCAATAACAAAAAAGTGAGCTGACACTTTTTTAGAGTGTTTTGAAGTATCTTGAAGTTAGGTTAACATTCTGCCCCAGGAAATGGCAAAGCAGCTCACTTTGGAAATTGAAAGTAATTCTCTCTTTTTTAGCTGAAAGCAGACAAAGAACAGCATGCAATGTTTACTGTCTTTGATGAGAACAAGAGCTGGTACCAAGATGAGAACATTAACACATACTGCAGTGACCCCAAAAGAGTTAAAAGAGATGATCCAGAGTTTTATAAATCGAACGTTATGCACAGTGAGTGATTTTCTGATATTTAATATATCAGTGTTGTTGATTCATATTTGGTACGTGTATTCACTGCATTGACTTTTACAGCAATCAATGGCTATGTATATGAAAGTGGCCAAGAATTGGGATTTTGTAATGGTGAAATCGTGACCTGGCATGTATCAAGTGTTGGCGAACAAGATTACATCCAGACTGCCACTTTTTATGGCCATACATTTGAACTAAAAAACAGAGAGGAGGATATGCTCAGTCTGTTTCCCATGACTGGTGAAACTATCACTATGAACATGCTTAATATAGGTGAGTATCTCATGATGGATTTAATTTAATTTTAAGACATTGTTATTGACTACACAAAATCAATAATAATAAAAACAAACTTTGAATTTAAACCTAACACTCTTCACTTTATAGGAATTTGGCTTTTAGCTTCATTGAACTCCCATGATTCCACTAAAGGAATGAGGGTGAAATTCAAGGACCTTGAATGCTTCAGAGATTACGTAATGGAATATGATTATGAAGCAGAAAAATTCACTGTATGGAAACCTGCGTCGATCAGTGAAATTAAAAAAGAGGAACCAAAACAAACAAAACCTACTGTGTTTGATGAAGACACTGACAACTATGCAGAGGAATTTGGCTTGAGGACATTTAAAAACCTTAAAGATGATGTTGAGCTAATTGACTTTTCCATACTAGATTTTGATGATGATTTATTGCCGACAATTGAGACACAAAGACCAGCCTCAAGAGACGAATTGGACAAATCACACAATACTACATTTGGATCTTTCAATCAGACTCATGGCTTATCGGCTGAGGAGGCTGGTTTGGACAAAAGACAATCTTCTAATAAAGTCTTGAATGAAAGCACAGAAGAGGTACTAATAAACATGACAAGCATTTTAGATTCCAAACAAGAGGCCATGTCAAACAATGACACGGACAGTGTTGTCTCGCATTTTCCAGCTGTAGAAAGAAAGGTCCGCGGTGTACCAACAGAGCCAGTGAATGAAGTGGAAAGTGTCTCCACAAATGTTACTCTGGATATTGAAATAATTACCAACATAGTACAAAATGTCAGTTCATCATTAGAAACAGAGAGTATCGCTGCTTATACTACTCATGTGGATAACGCCAGTTTATCAATAGAGACAAAGAGTGTTTCTGTGAATACTTCTTGTTTAGAAAACGTCAGTTCAACATTAGAGGCAGACAGTGTCTCTGTTAATGCTACTCATGTAGAAAACGTCAGTTCATCATTAGAGGCAGACAGTGTCTCTGTGAATCCTGCTAATTCTCCAATAATTGAGAGAACCCACGGAATGAACGAAACATACATTTACCAGACAAACACCAGTATTAATTTATCTGATGCTTCAGCTGGTGAAGGGAACATTACCATGGAAGATGACAATCCAACTCTAAATTCAAACCAAACCATAGTAAAGAAAACAGTAAATCAAGAAGAGGCCAACACTAAAAATAACACTGACTTAGCAGAAGACCATGATAGTTCAGGTCAAGTGTTCATATACCACGTGCCTAGTCCTGATTCTCTCTCCAACAGCTCAGAGACACAAACTGAGGAGGATTTTGTGCTTCTGGATGGTGGTCATCCCTCGGACGATTCAACGGATATTAAGACTCTGGTAGAATATAATGTCTCACCAATGGACACACCAGAGGAGATTGGTGAGCTAACTGAAAACACAACAAGGCTTCAAGAACTCAACAGCACAAAGGTGAATTACACCGGTGAGGTGTTTTCACAGATAAACTCTGAAACTGAGAGCATTTTTAATCTCAGTTTGTCTTTGCCTTCGAGAAACAGCTATTTGCAAAACAATGAGTCTGAATCTTCAAATGTAACTTTCAGTTTCAACCTTGACTCTAAAATAACAGAGAACAGAACATCACCCACTAATGTTACAATAAAATCTCACAGTGAAATTTTGAGAAATGCATCAGAGCTCTTTTCTTCAGAAAGAACAGAGAATATGTCCTTTTCTCTTGGGTCTTTCAATGTTTCATCCACGACAAATGTCTCAGAAAGCAAAAGTGAAGAGGAAATAGTCATCTATCTGAAGAACAGTCAGAGTGAGGCCATACTCACATCTGATCTCGATTCAAAAGAAGAGCACTGGGGTTATGAAGGCAAACATGAACTGGTTCAGAAGGAAATCCCAGATCACATGAACAAATACATCTCAGACAATTCTGCATCCAATTCAAATAAACCAACGACTGAAAAGAAAAAAATAGTAGTTCACCAGAGGATAAAGCCGAGAAAGGGATATGGCATGAAGACAAAGAAAAGGAAAGAGTATAAGCCACAGCCACGTTCTGATGTTCCTCCAAAGGGTTTTTCTCCAAGAGGTTTTGGACCTTCTGGGTTGACTCCAAGGGGAAGCAGGCCTATCTCTAGTGAGGACGAACTGATGGGGAAATCCATCGTCATAGGAGTGCCAAGACGAGATTTCAATGATTATGAATTATATGTTCCAAAACATGAGCAGAGTGAAGATTTCGATGGTATGGTTGATCACCCAGAAGAATATGAATATGTGGAGTACAAAGACCCTTATAGCAAAACAGCAGATGTTCAAACTCCAGTGCTTGATGTAACATCCCAGCATTTTTTGAAAATGGCTGAAGACAAAGACACCAGAACCTTTTTCATCTCAGTTGAAGAGGAAGAGTGGGATTATGCTGGTTATGGGCAAAGGTAATGTTGGCATCATGTTTTTCAAAAAAATTTCATTTCTAGAAACAAAAAGTGTGACCATATAAATTTAAAAGAGTATAACTCATTTGTGAAATCGCTTTTTTTGTTTGCTAAGGAGGCTTGATAAATCATCTCAAAACGAGAGGCCCACATCTTTCAAAAAAGCGGTGTTCAGAAAGTACCTGGACAGCACCTTTAGTATCCGAGACATCCGAGGGGAAATAGATGAACACTTGGGAATTCTGGGTCCGGTCATTAAAGCTGAAGTTGATCAGACTGTCATGGTAGACCACTGAATAAGTGAACGTACTTGTGCACAATTGAAAATTACAAGCAAATCATGGAAAAAAGCCATAAACAATTATATTCCTGTTTTTGTGCTAGGTGTTTTTCAGAAACCTGGCTAGCCGTCCCTACTCTTTGCATGCTAATGGAGTAAAGTACTTAAAACAAATGGAAGGCCTAAGTTACGAAGATCAGTCACCGTATTGGTATAAACAAGATGATGCTGTACAACCCAACAGCACCTTTATCTACATGTGGACTATAAATTCCAAATCTGGACCTCAAAATAATGAATCTGACTGTCGAACATGGACTTACTACTCTGCAGTCAATCCTGTAAGCATGAATACTTCTTACTTTCCACTTAATTAAAAATTGCTTCATGAGGGCTGTCCATGTAATAAATGTACTGTTAATTAATATGAATAAAAACTATAGTGTCAAATAACTATTATGAATTTTCAATTACAATTGTTTTACTTTTTTGCATAGGAGAGAGATATAAACTCTGGGCTGATTGGACCACTTCTGGTGTGCAGGAAGGGGACACTGGATAAAAAGTCTCTGGACAGAAGAGAGTTTGTCCTGCTCTTCATGATATTTGATGAGAATAAGAGCTGGTACTACGAGGAGAATCGGGAGAGGATTGAAAGAAAAAACAAAAGAGCAGTCATGGATGCAAATTTTAAAAATAATTTAAGGTTTGACGGTAAGAAAACTGCTCATCTTCGGCTTTATCTTAGCATTATTGTAATTGCAATGGGTTTTTTTTATTGCAGTCATCATGACTGAATTAAAACCAAATAAATTGAAGCACATATTGAGAAAGAATTTGTTATTTATTTATTTTCTCAGCTATCAATGGCGTCATCTACAGTCTCAAAGGGCTACGAATGTACACAAATCAGCTAGCGAAGTGGCATCTGATCAACATGGGCTCTCCCAAAGACCTCCACAGTGTCCATTTCCATGGTCAAACGTTCATAAATAAGGAATTAAAGGACCACCGTCAGGGTGTTTACCCACTTTTACCAGGTGTGTAGTGGTGTTAGAAGATACTTGCTTATCCAGATGATCTAGAAAAGCCATTCACATATAGATCCCATCATTTAGGTGGATTTGCCACACTGGAAATGTTGCCTTCAAAGCCTGGTCTCTGGCAGCTGGAGTCTGAAGTTGGACTCTCACAGCAGAGGGGAATGCAGACGTTATTCCTTGTGCTAGATAACGGTATCGCATATAGTAACTCAGCATATATAGCGGATTACAGATTCTGTCAGGTCTAAAAATATTACCTGGTCTGTTTTGCAGTCTGCGATCATCCTCTTGGCCTCGTTTCTGGAACTGTGAAAGATGAACACATATCAGCGTCCGACTCTAGAGGTAAGGTTTGAAAGTATAGCTTTTTTGTAGCATAGCAGGGTCACATTATTATTAACACATTTAAAAATGTTTGTTAAGGACAATGGTATCCTCATTTGGCCAGACTACATAATACAGGGAAACACAACGCATGGAGTACGACAAAGACAGGACAGCACATTCAGGTAACCGCATAATAGTGTGCAGACAATTAGCTCATAAATAAAGAAATGCTAATGACTAGTTACTTGAAGAGGCTGTATCCTGTGTTCCAGGTGGACTTCCAGAGGCCGGTAGTGATTAGTAAAGTTGCCACACAAGGAGCCAAACAATTCTTAACACATAATTTTGTGCTGAACTACACCATTTCCTACAGCACTGACAAAAAGAAGTGGACTTTCTACAAGGGAGACAGTGATACCGTCAGAAAGGCAAGTGACTCTTTCTGTGAGGTTATAAAGTGAATGTACATTTCAGCATAAGGATCCATTCCACTGCACAGCATTTAGTTGTTTTTCTATGTAAACATGCAGAAAGAGGTTCTCAAACAGGGTGCCTCAGCAAACTTGCCTTAAGACATCTTCAGATTATTGAAAATGAAAACACAAGCTAGTACAAAGCAATGTAATACTCACTCATAAAATCTTGCACCCTAAATGACTACATTACATTTACTAGCTCAAAAAAAATTGGAGAACAGAATATATATATATTTTTTTTTTCAAATCTGTATCCTTAATCCACATTCTGGAAATCACAAATAACCTGCATCAACTTAGTTGTTTAAATGTCCCTAGGGATTTTCATTCTTTTCAAATAAAATGTGTGAACAGCCCATAATATCTCCACTGTGTTTTCCAATGCCCAGCAGACTTTTGAAGGAAACAGCGAAGCTTATGACACAAAGGAGAATATATTTTTCCCACCTCTGATTGGTCGATACGTAAGGCTTTATCCTTTACATTCATACAACAACCCAACTGTCCGTTTGGAGTACTACGGTTGTGAGCTTGATGGTATGGACAAAAATCATACAGGTCTCATGCTGCTTTATACGAAACGGTAAAGTTCAGCTCAGTAAACCTCCTGATTGTGTTGGCAGGTTGCTCTGTGCCATTGGGAATGGAAAGTGGCTCTATAAAAGATGATCAAATCACTGCCAGTTCTGTGGCCTCCAGTTGGTACTCTGGCCAGTGGCATCCTTGGTATGCACGCTTAAATAAATATGGGACTGTCAATGCATGGCAAGCCAAGGTAACTAAGATATTTATAAATTAAACCCTTAAAGGTATTAGCTACACTTCACAAGCCTCAATAAACTATTTGCAATTTACAGAACAATGACATCCAGCCGTGGATCCAGGTGGAACTCAAGGATGTAAAGAAGATAACTGGAATTATAACACAGGGGGCCAAATCATTAGGCAATGAGATGTTTGTGAGAGCATATTCTCTGGAGTACAGTGAAGACGGCATGAGATGGACAAAGTACACAGATGATGACGATTATGAACAAAAGGTAAGCAGCCTCACGTTTTGGGATCAGAACAAGTTTCTGCATGAGCTTCTGTACACGTTTTGTGTCTTAAGATCAAGAAAAAGGTGTTTTCTTTTATTTTCACAGACATTTCAAGGCAACACAGATAACAATGGTCAAGTAAAGAACTACATCTACCCGCCAATATTTTCCAAATTCATCCGGATTATTCCTAAACAATGGCAGAAGTCCAGCACTATGAGGATTGAGCTTCTTGGTTGTGATTTTGAATAAACACTGTGCTTACACTGATATGACAATAGTTTGTTTTGTAATCTGTATTTAATGTTGTAATTAAAAAAATATTAAATAAATGCTGAATCTCTTTTTAAAAAGTGAATCTAAATACTTTAATTTAAAATTTCGATGAATGCAGACATTTTTCCCAGTTTACACGATAGCACGTATATGCCACCTAGTGTTGAATTAATGTCTACTTGCTGGGACAGCCCAACAAACACTCACACACACACACACACACACACA
>JAUMHR010000056.1:13275258-13287116 GCA_032361145.1 Enteromius fasciolatus
CAAAAAACATACTTTTGTAGTAGTGTAGGTAACTTATATTTGTTTTAATAATTGCCTCCAAGTTTTGTTTTATGGAATAGAGCCTGCACCAACGTTTATATCTAAAAACTACTCAGTTAGGCTGAGTTAATAGAGGCAATTTTTCATTTTTTTTTGTGAACTTTGCCTTCAAAATAAATATTAAATACCTCTTTGTTTTTTTAAAATCATTTTCTAGTATCATATAAGATGATATTGATGATATATCTATCATTATCAGCTGTTAATTGATATTTAATTGCGTATGTACTTTTCCCTCATTTTCACATTTGAATTTGCCATCCTCAAATAATGCTTACTTAAAGTTGCTTTCAAAAACCAATTTTAATATCATTGTTTATCAGTTTAGGCAATGGTTTTAATACTGCTGCATCCTTACCTCTTTGAATACGAGAAAGCAAACAGAATCAACCCCCACAGCTCTTAGCAGTCAGCAGAGGTGGTTTGTTGGCTTGCAGACTGTTGTTATCAGGGTGTGCCATTTGAGGAATCACAGAGCCCATGAGTATCGCATAACAGACAGACGGCACTGCTCAGCGGCTCTCCCACAGTGTCCAGACTGGTGTGGGTGGGTGGGTGGTGTTGAGCAGTGTTAAAACTGATATTTGATTGAAAGATGCCTGCTGTGATTTACCCTCTAGCTACAGACGTCATGCTGTTGGACGGCTACACCTCAGAGCCCTCCCACTCAGCCCACTGTGCTGCCAATAAGAGGAGAAGTTCTGTCACATTCGAGGACCAAGTGGATCAGATTCCTAAAGGTATCGAACATGTTCTTATTTTACATTTAATGCAAAAATGTCTTTGTTAGTTGCCAGTAGTAAAAAACCAGGCATATTAGAAAGTGGCCCTAGAAAACTATATTTGGCAGCAGTACTGTTAGGTGGGATATAATACAGTATGCTACTAATTACAATTTTAGGGGTCATTTTTATTGTATTTGCATTATTTTTTTTATTTTTATGGTAGTCTAGTATGCCCAAGAAGCCTGATTTATTTAAGCAAAAATACAGTAAAACAGTAGGTTTTTTTTTTCTTTTCTTTAATGAATAATTACAGTAACATAACTTTCTTCTTTGGTTAAACCTGTGATGGCAAAGATTTATTCTGGTGTTTGGGGTCACATGATTCTTCAGAAATCATTCTAATATGCTAATATGATGCTCATGAAGCAGTATTATCAATGATAAAAAAATGGCTGTTCTGCTTAAAAATTAAAAAAAAGCTGTTATATATTTTTAGAGATTTGTGATTTAAATAAAAGAACAAAAAGTTCGATTTCAGATCAACGTAAAAGTCCTTACTGTCACTTTTGATTAATTTACTGCATCTTTGCAGAATAAAAGTAGGTTTTCTTTTATGAAAATGATTCTTACATAATACGATTCAAAACTAAAAAAACTTCTAGTCACAGATCTGTTATTTGTAATATGTGATAAACCACTTACCTACAGTCTTTAACTGGCGTGGCCATGTTAAGCCATTACAATTGGTAACTTTATCATAATGCATTTAAGGACAGATGAACTTGCAAAATAATTGTTCATAGTAGTTTACCTAGACTAGAGAACACCATGCTTAAAATGGAAACCTTACAATTCTGCTTTTCCATCTTTCCCCACAAACCTTCTTTCTAAAAAGGCAGTTAATGATAAATTTTTTTGTGTTATAATCATCAGCATGTTACAGAGCATTCACAAAGAAGCATTTTAAAGTGTCAGTTTGATGTTCTCCCATCTCTTTTTCTCAAGGTGACCCATCGGTAGTCCAAGTGACAGCTGACATCCACAAGTCTTTGGACAGTTTTGCATCATCTCTGGCTAAGGCTATAGAGAACGATGCCAAGCTTCAACTCTTTGGGGAATGGACTCAAATTCCAACAAGTCTGTTCACAGTACGAAACACACAGAGAACTCCCCGTTACCTGGATGGACAGAGACTCAGGATGGAAAGCATCGATGAAGGAATAGTTAAAGATGATGATGATGATGACAATAATGAAGAACATGAGGAAAAAATAGGTGACACTTCCATGTAGTTCAGTGACTCGTTATATAGACCGGACTGTGTAATCTGCAGTTTTTAAAGGTACAAGGAACACATATGAGAAATGTTTACAGATATACAGTGATTTATGTGTAATTTATACGTACTAGGAAAGAACGGATACTTGATGATTTTAAATAGCAACTGCTGCTACTTGCCTCGGTGAGGCCAAAGACCTACAACGAAGGCTGTACCTGCAAGTCATCAGGTAAATTATGTTATTGTAAGATCATGAACAGCCCTCATATATTGTCAGGTATTTTGCCTGTGTTGGGTACTGTGTGTATTATGTTTACTCTTTTCTTATAAGGAAACTGTAACCACTCCGTTTTATACGTCCTGACTTTTTGTAAGAATGATTATCCTACAGCTCCTCTCCACTGCTTTATGTTCAGGTCCATTAATATATTGTAATATTATAAGTGCCACCAGGTTTATAGTAAATATACCAAATGTATCTTAGTTAATATTGATGTGGCCAAAAAAAAAAAAGATACCCTTATGCCTTACAGAATATTTTTTCGGGCATTTAATTAACATCATGTTAATGAGAGAGAGAGAGAGAGATCCTGGGCATAATAAACTGGGCATGCTGTTTTATCCATAGTTTTTGGTGGAAATTCTGTTTTGACTGAAGAAGGCACATGCATTGTCATTACTAAAGTCACTGGTACAATTGCACTTGAAGATTTTGTTACGTTTGATCAATGACTGACTATGTTCCGACTATGATATTTTGCTCAGTAAGGATTAATCATTCCTGTGGAATAGTCTTTTTTTGCATCATGCCAGTCAGTTATATACCAATATTAATAGGCTCCTTTTTGAATTGCAGTGCTGTTCCTGGCTGCACTATTTGTTTGCGAACCACAGCCCATAATGCTTTATTATTATTATTATTATTTGTACTGTGTTATTAAATTCTTTATGGGTACTCAACAAGCTTTCAGTCATGTTTTGTTTGAATCACAACACATTTAATGTCTCTGGTACATGGATTGAAATGAAACCGGACCTTAATCTGTGGAGAAACATTTAAAAAGATGGCTTACATTCCTTAACAGTGCTGAGGTTAGCATGAATGGCACGCTATTAGACGAGGAGATATTTCATCTTAGCTTTTCCCAGCGATCACTAGTCACTTAGCAGAACGCTCAAGCCAACAGCTGCCACAACAAAGGCCATCTGTGCTGTTAGGAGAGAGAAACACGACCTGCCAACTAATGCTAGAGCCATTTGGCCAGACAGCAGTGGGTTTTATGTATAGACGGAGTCAAAAAAAACTGTTCTCATTTTAATAAACTTTTATAAACATTCTGCAGTGTAACCATGTATAATGACTGGTTTGGATAATGAAATATTGCAAGTAGTACCTGTAATTGGGGTTAGGCAGAAGATCCCTGTGCAACGCAAGATTTAGCATTGACAAAAAAAAGCCAACATAGGGAAGAGAAATAAAAGAAAATGTTTTCTACAAACTCATGTTTGACATGCATAATTCCTGGTATACAAACATCAGAGTTCTTCATTTGAGGCTACAATAAAGTTTCACACTTAACACCGTTCCAAGCTCAACCGTTTAACAAATTAATATTGCACTTAAATACTCAAGCACTGTCTTTAGTCACATCTCTCAGTTTCTTACGTATCATCTTGTTTGCTTGAACTCCCCAGACGCGGTTTACTCTCATATAGAGTAATTAGTAAGAAAAGTCTCATTAAAAAATAATGCCAAAAAACTGAACTAACAAGGAAATACTCTATTTTGTAACTTGTACAAATCTCAAGTGCACTGTAGCAAAAAAAACATTCACGTAGCAGAAGGGCTACTGTTCATCTTCGTTCTCTTGTCCAGAGCCTTCAGAACGATCACCCTCCACACGGTCTGAGGATAACAGAAGGGGAGAGGAAGAAAGAGCGGTCATTTAGACACCGGTTCAAGGTTGTAAAACCAAGTGCTAGAGTAAGTATCCAGTGACAAATTTTGATCAGTTAAAAAAAAAAAAAAAGCAGTGTAAATAATCATTTATAAACTATTTTTAATACAGCAATTAAACTGTGACTTCCTAAAATCCTCCTGACCCCAAACTCTTAAACGGCGGCTGAAATATCTGATAATCTAAGCATTATTCAGAATCATTTGGTCATTGACCTCTTTTGTTTTAATTGAATTGAATTTCTATTTTTATTTGATTGTGTGTATAGAGTCAATGAGTTAAAAAAGGCTCATGAGGAAGCTCACCTGTTCGGATGTGATTTAATGATGCCAGCATTCGGAGCATGAAGGAAGCAGGGACGGTGATGGTGTTCCTCGTCTCTTCCAGCATTAACTCGTTACGAGCAATCACCTACAGCACACAAAAAAACTCTGAAAATTAAATTAAATTAAAGCAAAGGCAGAGATATACCAATACCGCTGCCTTCAAAGGCCTCAATTTTATGTATTTTCTTCAAAATAAGCGGACACGTTTCTTTAGACAACCACAGTAGTTGAAGCTCTAGTGCCATCTAGCGGGGATTTAATTACATATCAAAAGAAACAACAAGGTCTGTGTTGTTATATGCATTTGAATACACATTTTAAAGCCAAAACAGGATATCCTTCACAGAAAACATTGTCCATACCTCGTCAGCGAGGACCCTGTTAAATGACGGTGACTGTTCTAAAGGCGACCACAGCTTGATGTCATAGTCAATTCCAGACGAAGCAAGAACTGTTAAAAGAATAAAAAAAAACACATCAAACCCAATGATGCGATCCATATCATCTCAACTAAAATGTTTCATGGGTCCATATTGTTTTTAGGTATCTTTTTGCTCACTGGGGTCATAAGGGTGAGGCTGCAGGCAGTTGACCACATGGTTGTCGGCCTCCAGCAGCATCAGGTGCTCTCCCGTATGTCTGTCCCAGATGAAGATATGGCCACAATCCGAGCCGCTCATCACAAAGTTATTCCCCCAGAAACACGACTCCTTAATCTACATGCACAGTCGGGACATTAAAGTGAAACATATGGCAATGTGTTTTTTTTTCACAATGTAATAGAACTAATAAGAAGTGAAGAAATCAGACAATAAATAGACAGCGTACCATTGTCCTGGAGTTGCGATGGCCCTTGTACATCATCTTGACAGAGGGTCTCCTGATATTCTGAGTCTCGCTCTCTTCCATTTCTCGCCGTTCTTTTCTCCGACGGAACAGCTCCTGGATCCGAGCCGCAGCGGAGCGTCTATAAGAGACAGAGCATGCAGAGCAATGCTCATGAAAAATCATTTGTGCACAACAACTAAAACACGTCACAACTCAACATAATATAAGTCCAAGATGGTTTAACAGTTTTTCTAACAGCATTGTGCGAAATAATATTTGATCTGAAAATATTTTTTGCAGACAATGTGCTTCAGCTATCATGACATAACAGTAACAGCATTCATTTTATGTGCATGTTAGGTTCATAGGTTCGACAAAAATATCTCGCAGCATTTAAAAAAAATTCTAAATACATTTTTTGAACTCCAAACCACTGTACCTAAGGGAACTTGTAAATTCATGCATGAAATTAGTTTACTTGATTAGTAACTAACCAAAGGGTCAACTCTTAGGCAGTTAATATGAACTACTAAATCACACACATTATATAATTAATAGCATATTATACACAGCCACACAATATGAATTTCGGATTAATGAAAAGTAAATCAAATCTGCACTCCTTGCAATTAGATTATATTAGTGTCCATTTTATAAACATTACAGTACCTTATCATCCTATCACCTACAGCTGATCCTCTGTAATTAAATCTAATGAGAAGGGTAGCATTTTACTTTTAAGTTCATGTTCTCACGTTTTATGGGACTTCCCGTCTGTCATTTCATTTACCTAATGCCTACACATTGTGACGATTTGCAACATTAAACATCTTGACATGACGAGAGTCCATACCTCTGTCCCTGCCCTCCTCTGTACCTGGCAGAAGGGATAAGGATGGGGTCGTCGTCGCTGTCATCAGAGTCCTGGTTGCGGGACGGTTGAGTCGAACCCTGGCCGCCTGTTCCAGCGGTCTCGCTCCTCCTGCATTGCTCGCTCAGCTCCGCCGAACCAGCAGCCTGGAGCTCCTCTGATGGAGCGCTGGGGCGAGCCGTGCCTTCAGGGGACAGGGACTCTGGTGCTGCTGCTGGTGGCGTGCTGTTTTGAGAGCTGATGGAGGCCTTTTCCGTACCACCGCTTGCAGTTTTGCCCCCATTGGGCGTGGGTTGACTCTCTGAGGGTGAGCTTGAAGCTGTTTATGAGAGAAAAGTTAATAACCTCTAAAAATAAGCAAATTCTGGAGCAATGGGCATGTGGTTGTGGCCTCACTTAGCTCTGAGGTTTGACCTCTGGGCTCCACTTCTCTGGTCTGGGTCTCACCCACCTCCCCGGGCTTCTGTCCTCCACTGCTGCCTTTGGCACTGGACGCTGGACTGCTCCTGTGCATAGTCAAAGAAAGAAAAAAAGGTTAGGTGTTTTGTTCTTTTATAAAAATGCTGCATACAATTAAACAAAGGAAGAATCCAAAGAGAATTTCAGACTTTTCAGAATTTCATAAATTTGATGTCTGCATTTTCCAAGTATAATTTCTATACTATTGTAGTATTTATTCATATTTTTTATTTATATTATAATATTAAGGATGCACCGCTATATTATAATAATTATAATAACATAATTTATTAGTATTTTTATATTGTCAGTTTTATTTTAGTTTTAGTCATTTTGTCATGTGGTTTTGTCATTTTATTCATGTTTGTTTTAATGTTTCTTTTTAGCTTTATTTTTACTTTAGTTTTGGAAATTGTATTATTAGCTGCAAAGGCAATATTTCTATTTCTCTTCTGTTTTATTGTCATATTTTATTTTTTTATTTTTTTTCATCTAGAATTATTTTTTCTTTTCAGCTTTTTTATTTTTATTAACTTATTTTATTTAATTGCCAAGGCAACATTCATGTTTTTTAAAGCAAATTAAAAAAAATAATTCATTTAAAACTAGTTAATTTATTATTTATAACTAGTATTTGCTTTATTTCAGCCTTCTTTTAAATGAATGGAAATGTATTTTTATTCTAGGTTTTGTCAACAAGAAGTTTATTTCTCAGAAAAAACATAAAAAAATGTAAACTCCAACTGCAGAACCTTACGTACACAAAACTTTATTTTGAGTTGGATTTAAAATAATAAATTGTGAATTTGTGAGCCATTATGAGTGACCCATTAAAAGAACCAGTTCTTGTCTGTGAATCGGTTGTGCTACACTAGTTGTAAGTATTCTATAGCAATCCTTGTGGGTGTGATTTGTGTGCTGATTTCAAGGCAGATTCTCTGGTCACTCACCATTCATCTGTGAAGTCCAGTTTGATGGTGCTAGTGGTGGTGCCTTCAGTGCTGTAGTGCAGACTAAGGACGGGTTCTGCTGTGCCGGTCCGTCCAGGCCCCGGAGGAGTGCTGCTGGTTCCTCTGCTGTTGCCAAGTGAATGTGCTGATGTGGATGGCACAGTTTCTGTAGCGTCTGGGGAAGCTTCCCTGACACCTGTACTCTGAGCACTGCTTACATGTCCTGCTGCTTCTGCACCTCCTGGAGGGAAGACAGAAGAAACAAGTTGGATGAAAACTGAGCTTTAAGAATGAGTAGTTTTCTTAGGGACATTACATTTGTCGTAACTGCAGTAAATCACAGGAGTAGTTTATTGTAAATATTCAGATGTAATTATCATGCCAAGTAGGGATGCCAAGGTCATACTAAAATAAAACAATGTACCAATAACAGTCTTTCTGCAGTATTGGTAGTACTGAGAAATACTTTGTTTCAGAATGGCACAGATAGCAGCCTCAGATTTTACTGAGAAATATTTAATTTATTTAATATTTTTTGTTAATGTTTAAAATAATTGTTAATATTTTACATAAAGCAGCATAACAGCATATTTATTTGTATGTACTACTGAGAATCTCGCGGTTTTACTGTTATTTGTATTGCGGCAAACAGTGCCTAGTGTAGACACAAAAAAAGGGGAAAAAAGAATATGTGGTAAAGACTTCAGGCTACAAAAAATAGATTACAGTTTTGTTAAAAGTGAAAAATTGCAAGCAGTAAACTCAAAGCAAAGAGAATAAGCACAATGCAGGTGAAAGTAATAAAAGGATTTAAGGTTTCTTGTTTTGAAGGGGAAATGTACAGGCATCAGTATGGACATGGAGAAAAGATGACTGCCATAAAGAAGAAATATCTTCTCGTTTCCTTGGTTTTTAGGAAACGGTCCATTATCCAAAGCTGAATAGCAAAGGCATTTTAAAGGAGTCATATCATACTCTTTTTTTTCCCATCTTTTTTTTATTTTAATTTTAGTCAAGGACCATGAAACACTTTGTTATAAACAATTTAATTTAGAATTAAACAAAGAAACAACTAAAGCAAAAACTGTCTGTATTTCAAATCAGCGTATTATGATTTCTGGAGGATCATGGGAGTAATTTTAGCACAAAAAAACTACATTTTACAGTATATTAAAACAGAAAACAATTATTTTTAAGTTGTAACAATATTTCACAATATTACTGTTTTTACCTTACTTTCTTGGCATTGGTGAGCATAAAAAACTTCTTTTTAAAATGTTTAAAAACAAAAATTCAAAACAGTTCATCTTTCTAGCTTCGTTTTACTATATACTATTTCTGATCTGGGATGGTAGTTCTGTAATTATTAGTATGTTTCAGAAAGTTTTCATAGCATAAAAATGCTTGGCCTACTTTAAAATGTCAATTAAAAATGTGATATGACCCCTTTAAGCTAAATGTTTACATTACAGGCCCACGCCAGTCTCACAGAGGGTGAGCTCATTACAAAGTGAGTGTAAAAAACAGTGTTCCTTGGTTCAAGACGTTATTTGAAAGATGAGCTTGATATGAACTCTGCCCCACAGAAGGGGAGAAAAAGTATGTCCATTGACTGAAAATGATTGGCAGAAAGCCTCTGTATCTTTCTGAACTCTCTCGGTTAACCCAGAGACACATCTGCAGAGTCTTCTTAGGATGAGCGAGGACAAGAACCACTTCAATCAGAAATGTACAGATCTCAGACGGAAAGGGCTGAATGAAATTGAGCAAAAGAAGAAAAAACAGGAAAAGGACGCACCCTGCTCCTCATCCAGAGTCATGGATCCAAGCTGTTTGTTTACCACAGATGAGGGAGAATCTGAAACAAAAATAAAATGTACTGAACAACTGAAACAAACAATAGAGCCAGTACAAGCATTTAAGTGCAGAACTAAACCCCTTTAGGAAACACACCGCAGCACAGGCAGGGTTAAAAAACAAAACCAAAAAAACCTTCCTCCAACCAACTGAATAGCCACAAAATCTGTAAAGATGTGTCAAGGAGGCTTAATTCTGGGTTAAAAACACAAAGCCAAGGGTTACAGATTGAGTAAGCTGTTCCTTAAAACGTAAAATGACATCCAGGAGGTGAGCTAATACAAGAGCACAATTAATTTATCAGGAATCAGATGCACAGCCTTCTTCTTTCAGGCAGAATAAACAAGTCACACAGCAATTCATAGTTCAGGAGCTCAGATGGTGGCAGAATCAGACACCAGACCTTGCAGCAACAAAGGAACCATTCATTTCTGGAGAGTTTGAGAATACCCAGCAAGATAAGCAATTAATAGTGCAATGCTTTAAACACAGAAACTACACTGCACACAGTAAGGTTATTGAATAAAAGGAACTGTGCCTAGCTACAAAAAACAACAAATACGTTCAGTTTGCCTCTAACCATTTCATTTGTGTCTACAATAAGTGAACACATAACACTCACTGATAGCATTAAGAAGCATTTTGCACAATATTGCAAAGGAAAATGCAACAAGAGAAGGTCAAGATCTTGAAAAGAGCAAGATAAAAGTGGATCGATGTTCAAGCTTTTAATTGGACACTAAAAAACTACCAACATCAAAAAGTACAAACCAGCTTTATATGTAATTATACAATTACATTTCAGGTGAATCAATCAATAGATGGCAGTATATGCATATGTTTGAGCTCTGTTCCAAAATCTAGTGCGCTGCCTTACTGACTCCACAGCCAGCTACCCTATAAAGCCCTGTCCTAAATCAAGATGCATTTGATATGGATGCTTGTCCATAAAGTCAATCTGTCCAAACAGTATGATTCAGAAGTCAGTCAAATAGTGATAATATTTCATCAAAATATGTGCAAAGTACATTTCACTGATGTCTAAAAATGTCAACTAGATGGGCAGCTCACTACTTTTTGGAGCAGAGCACTGCTACTGGTCAATGTGAGCGTGAATGACCAGTGGTTAGATGTGTGCGTCTCAGTGGCAGAGAGGAAGAGGAACACACTCCATAGCCAGAGGTGCAGCAGCAAACCAGGACAGCCATGAAACAGGCAGCCAGAGGGGTCAGGAGGTTAAAGGAGAGCAGGGTAAAGAGATGCAGGCTGGGAGGACATGGTAACCTGCAGGGGGGCCTGTGTCAGCAGCAGCAGCCTGTTGGGCTGAGCTCTCTCTGCTGGAGGTCACGGATACAGAAGGGACTGAGCGTCTGCCCTGTCCTGGGGGGTCAGACAGGAGAAGCAGCCTCTGCAAACGTCTACACACTAAACTTACCGGCAGCCTGCGAGGACCATATTCTGACAGTGTGGGGTCAGAGGGAGAGAGAAGAGCAGCATGGGGAAATTGATGGGATAAGGAAAAAAAAAAAGAGAGGCAAATCATAGATAAGAAGGAATGCTGGGGAAAAGAGCTAATTAATGACTGAAGCTGTAGGCTGAGTGATGTCAGACAAAACTGCAGGGTTTCATCACCAGTCATAAAAAAATAATAAAAAAGCTTGCATTACACTCACATGTCCACACATGTTCTATGAGCATGAACAGAAACGCACACATAGAAATGCCGTCAATGGCACAATGAGCAAAAAGGAGGGGTTTGTCATTCATTATAAAGAAGACTACATGTAACATCCTGCCTCCCGTTTATGCGATTGTTGATGGCCCTAACCGCACATACTGTAATGTACAAAAAAACAAACCACACCTAGAGACAACAAATCAGCCAAAACATAGGTCTTAAAAAAATAAAATGCATAGAGTTGGATGGTTGAATGATGTATAGCAAGCAGATATGATAAATGGACCATAAACATGGAGGATAATATAAACAGAATAAAATGAATTTGATTTGAATGTTTATTGAAAGCGCATTGTTTTTAAAGAGCATAGATACAATGACTGCATTTACATGCACAAGAGAATTCTGATTATGATCGGAATATCAATCATATGATCAGAATTAAGCCACTCCTTTGGTTTTTAAAAACAATTATACTGTAAAATATGACTTAAAATGAATTTTTTTCATTTTATATTTTAAAATTTAATTTACTCCTATGATGGCAAAACTGGATGGAAATCCTTCTAATATGCCGATTTGGAGTTAAGAAAACATTTCCTATTATTAGTGTCAAATAACTGTTGAAAACAGATGTGCATCCTTCCTGAATAAAAGTGTTAATTTCTTTTAAACAAAATCTTACTGACCTCAAACTTTTGTACAGTAGTAGTAGTTTGTGGACAAAAAACACTTTATAATAGCTGTGAACATTTTTTTTTGTTTGTTTAAACATATTATAGTTTAAACATATATGGACATTAAATGGAACATTATGTACATGTAAACATGGCCATTGTCTCATATTAAAGATGAATGCACTCTTCT